>BQNB010013456.1:23069-60312 GCA_026074375.1 Tanacetum coccineum | reverse complement strand
TGGAAGGTGAGATTCTTGAGGATCATTTTGATGGTGATCGTGGTAATGATACCATTGAAGATAATGCGGATGTTAACCCATCGACTAACGTCTCTTTGGAAGTTAATATCCCAGAAGTTGCAAATGATTCTAGCATTGTGTCTCCATCTACGCCCCCGGGTAATGATCTAAACATTGCTAAAGAGTCTTGTTCTACGTGGCTTGATTATGTTGGTCCTCTAATTACTGACGAGCTAGATTCTGAAAAACGCTGGAGCTACAGAGATCCCAAAGGGAATATTCAAGGGTCGTTCTCTCTCGCGCAATTACATATGTGGAAAGATTATTTTCCAAGCGATTTACAGATTTGGAGTTATTATGGCAATGTAAAAGAAACTATTCTCCTACACAATGCATTAAAGAGACGAACAAAGAATGCCGGTTAGATCTCTTTGCATTTGTGGTACGTTTCAACGGGTGTTCGGCTTCGTCCATGGGAGGTCTTTTTTTAGGCGTCGCGTTGGGATCTCCCTTCTGATTTCAGCAGCCGTCGGTTTTTTGCGTGTTTGTTTTGTATCGTTAGAACTTATTCTGTTTCTTTTTTCTTTTGTCTGTTGGATCGATTTGCGTGTGACTTTTTCTTGCTAGCTTCTTACTAGCATTTTTTAATAAAATTTCTAATTGCCGTTCAAAAAAAAAAACAGATTCATTACTAAGTGTTCTTTTAAAAAGACTGTTATATTAAAACTAAGCTCCAAGAAGGAGATCTAAAAAGGACATACACAGAAAGAAACACCAGCTGCGAAAATGAAAAGAACACAAGAACAATGGAGAACTAAAACAGAGGAAGTTGAAAAAATGTCAAAAGGTTTCGATACTTAAAAAAAATCATTTTAACACACTTTTTGTACACGGTTTTAAAAAATGCGTAAAATATTTTGAGTTTATTAACACATATAAATGCGTAAAAAAAATGATTACATGTATAAGTGTGAACAAATTCAGAAAAAATAAATGGCTTCCACACTTTTAATTTTAGTGTGGAAATATGATTTTGTGTGGAAAATTAGATGTAACAAATGAGGTCCGTACCAAAAGGTGTGGACAAATTATTGATTTCTCAACACTTTGTTTTTCAGAATTTGTTCACGCTTATTTATATAACCAATATTTACACAGATATAAATGTAAATAAACTCAAAATATTTTACATATTTTTTTAAAGTGCGTACAAAAAGTGTGGTGAAATGACATTGTTTTTGTAGTGCGAAATCCGTGCATCACTTTGCAACTTTCAATTTGATGCGAGTTGACATCCAAAACTTATTATATATGTTTTTTATTGGTTCATTATCTCTCTAATTAACTCTCTATAAAAGATCGATAGGGTGGTCAACTAAAGTGGGGTTCAAACGAGTGTTGAAGTTATAGGCATAAATGTGGTTAAGAGCTGAGTACTCGAGTTACTTTTTTATCAAGATTCGTTAGTAGTTTAGGTATTCCCTTTCTGTGTGATATAAACACAAAAGGAATTAGTTGATAAGATGAGCTACCTCACATAAAAATAACCTTAATTTTTAATGCAGGTCATTATCAAAGTATAGTCTACTTAGCTTACAATTCGGGATTATATGGAACTGATATACGTGTAATTAATCTGAGTAATTGTTCAAACTTACCATTAGGTAAGATTAAACTCCCGTAAAGAATAGTCCTAACTCCTCTCAACATCACGATCGATGACTATGGGTACGTTTGGCGCGGAGCGGTGGGGAGCTTTTTGTAGTGGTGAGCGGTGAGAATTGAGCATTTTGATTTTTAATACTTGTTTGGCTAAAAGAGTGGTGAACTTTTTTATTTTAATTAGTCGTTTGGAAAATGAGCGGTGAGGTGTGTGACTGATACTGCTCACTGCTGCAGTTCACGAATACTTGCTCACAACTGCTTTTTACGAACATACCCTATATATACTCGAACTTGAATCAATTAAATGCACATAAGTTAATTGGACAATTAAAACCATATACTATTGAATAATTAAATGGAGTTGTTTCAATAGCGTAAAAAGTTTCGTTCTTAAAAGTTTCTAAAAACATCAAAATATTTTTAGATCTCACTAGCAAGGTACCCGCGCGTTGCGGCGGGTACCCTGTGATTAACCGGATAAAAAACAAAAGGATAATGATCTCGATCATGCCCGGCTCACCCATTTTTATAGGTTTCGACGGGTTCTATTCGGGTCGTTTTTAGACGTCTTTTATTTGCTAGCCAAACCGGTTAAACCCGTTGCTCCAGTCCAGTCCGGCTATCAAAACTGTATGTATTAGCATATAAATTGTATAAAGCTTTGTGTGTTTTATTAGTTTGTACAACGTGTATAATAACATGTACTTTTTATTTTAGAGGTGTTTTAAAAATTATATTAATTAGTAATGGGTATTTTAAGAATAGCATTAAGTGTGTCCATCAGTCAATAAGTATGTGTTTGTGCATTGTTAATTGTACATATTGCATGAATGTTTGTATTATTGAATTTTAACTTTTCTTGGTTTGCATTAAAGATTGTATATTGTGTATCAATACTTGTATTACTTAATTTTTTTGTAATGAATGAAGAGAGAGCTTTATATTAAGTATAGATATTAAAATGAACGTTATCCATTGCATAAAGTGCTCAGTCGTTTGACTTGAAATATGTTATATAGCAACATATAGGTCTTATTGTCTCATCTCATCAAACCAAAAATTAAATTTTTTTTTTTTGGATAAAACAGTCGGAAATGCAAACACTAGGAAAATCTAATGGAAAAAAAAGGGGGGGGGGGGGCCCGCCCCGGAAAGCCTGTCCGGTTGTTTTGAGATCAATTGGTGTTCTCCTAATCACAAGGAAAGGGGTTACTATTCAGAACATGGGCTCGATATGTGAATCATTGATCAAAGTTGGCTTGAAAAGCAAGTGGAATTCTTCTCAATTACTTGACGCATTGGTGGTAAGCTTGATATGGCATTCCCATCAAGGTTATCAACCCACCAGGTGGGTTTATCACAAACACTCAAACTGGTCGATATGAACTTGGAAATGCAGTCCAGGCCGAAGTAGACATGGAACAGTTTAATAGTTTTGTCATGTATAATACGTTTACTATGATATTATCATTGGCCATAGTTCTTGTGTTAATCAGTGGAATTTCACTAAAGAACAAGTTCTTGATGTGGGTGCTTACCGTTGCAACGTTGTTCACGGTTGTGTTCATGGTGGCTACTTATCTGCAGTCGTTGGCAATGATGGCTCCTGATATGTATGTCGATGTGACGAGTGTTTTGATTTGTTTGATTTGGATGTTGGCTTGTGGGCTGATTGCGTTGATTCATACAATCTTTTTTGTTGTTTGGGTGGTGATGAAGTTGTCAAACCGTGTTTGATGTTTTGTGTCTGATATGTTCTAGTTGAAGGAATTATTCCGTTTACCAATAATGACCGAAAATTATTTAAAAAGAATAAATAAACATCAAGTGATAACATGTTGATAGGTATATGTCATGCCATATTTCCACCAGGTGGAAAGTATTGAATTCCACGGGCTTTTCATGCCAACTTTGATCATGTTCACATATCTGATGGCACGTTCTCGATAGTAACCCCTTTTGTTGTGGTTTAGGGAGAACATCATTTGATCTCAAAACACCGGCTTCCATTAGATTTTCTCGTGTTTGCATTTCGACTGTTTCGATAATATTTGTATCCATAGCTAATGAGATGAGACAATAAGACATATATGTTGTTATATACAAGTTTCTTGGGGGGTGGGGGTGGGGTGGTGTTTCTGTTACACTTCTATAGAATTGTCAAAATTTTGACCAAGTCTAAAATATATTTTCAAGTCAAACGAGTGAGAAATTTAAGCAAGGGATAACGTCCATTTTTTATGAGATCTAAATTTTTTTTGATGTTTTTAGAAACTTTTGAATAAATGTTTTTAGAAACTTTTAAGAACGAAACATTTTACACTATTGAAACAGTTATATGGTTTTTAATGTTCAATTTCAATTAACTTATGTGCATTTAGTTGGTTCAAGTTGGAGTATATATAGTCATGGATCGTGATGTTGAGAGGAGTTAGGACTATTCTTTACGGGAGTTTAATCTTACCTACTGGTAAGTTTGAACATTAAGTAGACTATACTTTGATAATGACCTGCATTAAAAATTAAGGTTATTTTTATGTGAGGTAGCTCATCTTATCAACTAATTCCTTTTGTGTTTATATCACACAGAAAGGGAATACCTGGTACATTCAAAAGTGAATAATCGATACAAATGAAATCTTCAGATTCCAACTCAAGAATCATCATAAAGACGTCAAACTGTTTAAATGGCATCCTAATGTTAATCAACAGAATATCGAAGTTTGTCAAATTAAGAATTAAATTAATGGACAAAACTTTTGTTTCTATATTTCCCCTTTTCTAAATCTAAATTATGTTCTAACTTTCCTTTTATAGGTTTTCGGAGAGGTTTGCACAATTCTTGCGCCACATATCCTGTGTGAATACCTTTATGATTAATGCAAGAAGTTTTAACAGTTTAGACTCTTCTGTGTGCCAGGTATATATTTAATCCCGGCTTATCTGAAACCTAAGCTAATTTTCTAAAAGTCTAATTGATTAGAAAAACAAATCTGATGAATTTTGGCAGGATTTAACATACTCTTTGAATGTTTTGGCAGGTTGTTGGGTCTAGTGAGGAGACGAGCAACTTCTTGTTGTGTAAGGCAACTGAAGTGGTAATGAGGGAATGCTTTGATCTTTTGGGAATCACTCCTATCTGCAAAACCTGATCTTCAATTTTACTTTATTTTCTTGATTATTGAGTGATCATTTGGGAACTGAAAGTGGACGGGAAGGTGCCATTTAGAGCTTAATAAAGGCAGTTTCCCTTTGTTTCATATTTTTGTTATGGATTACGATTATGATTATGATATGATGATATGTTATGAGAAGTTTTATGAGAAAGCGAGTGAGAAGTCGAAAGGCTAATGTCAAGTGGAGTTTTATGATTCATCGTCTGCAACGGCGTGTATGGAAGGGATGAATGGGTATGTGTTTAATGGGCGTCCGTATGCTGTTGCATATAGCGATATGCGTCCCCATTTAGTCTTAAGAGAATGGGTGAGGCGCAAGTGAATAGGACCTAGCAATTTGCGCAGTCAGGTCATGGAAAAAGGGGGCTGGTGTGCTGGGTGGTAATAATATGAATGTCGTTGGGTGGGAATTTTCAAGGGAGTGGAGATAATAATAGAGGGAATTGAGGTAGAAATATAATTGTGGCAGGATGGCAGGCCGTGGGCATATGGGTGGATGTTACCGTCCTATGATGCGGAATAATGGAAATGGGTATGGACCACCACTTATGATGCATCCACAGTCGATGATGAGTCAAGGGTTTGATCCGTCTTTCAATGGCCCAATGAACCAAATGGGAAACAACGATTTCTCTGGTGGTTCCACGCCTCTATTTTCGGGTATGATGCCTTCGTTTCTGCCTGTTGGGAATATGGGATTACCAGGGTTGGCGCCTCATGTTAATCCAGCGTTCTTTGGGAGAGGTATGCCTATGAATGGAATGGGTATGATGCAAACGGGTGGACCGGACCAGATGGGCTTAATATGGGTATGTGGTCCGACCCGAATATGTCAGGATGGGCAGGTGACAAACATGGTGCTAGAGTAGGCGAGTCTAGCTATGGTGAAGAAGCGGGGTCTGATCAAGGATAATACCACTCTGGTACTTCTGATAGACAAGTTAGAGATGATTGGGAGCAGGGGTATGACCGAGATATACCACTAGAAAAAGAAAATGTTCATAAAAGAGGATTGGCCAGGGATGCGAACGTGAGAGGTCATGTGCCATTATGAGGGGACTGGAGCAGATCCTCGCTAACACATGAGAAATCAAGAGCGCCTCTAGATCAAAAGTTACACGTCACGTGTAACTGCTGAATAACAGTGTCCGGTGCTGTTTGCTTTTGAAAGGGATCACATCGATGAGTCACGAAACTTGAGCTTTGTTAGTTATGGTTTGTTTGCGCTTGAGTGGTCTCTTAAGTTACCCACAGTTAATTTAATGCAACACTAAAGAGACCTGATTGGAGATGACATATTATTACTTTGACCTGATTGATTGATATATCGATATATCAATATATCATGTTAAATGACTCATACAACATTTCTTCACCATTTAGCTTGATGATTTGGTGTTATTCAGTATACACTCTCACACAATGTAAAATAAAATTGATTTTATCGTCTCAAAATGCCTTTTTCACATAATTCACATTGTACCGGTAACAATGATTAAAATGTATTAAATTCAGAGTTAATTATATATAGATCGTCTTTGTGGTTTACACACAACTGCACTTTTCGTCTTAAAACGTAATTAATGACACCAATCATCTCTGCAGAGGCGGAGCTAGTAGGGTGACTAGTGGGTGTTGAGCCCCCTGTTGGAATGTGGTAGTTGGATCTGCGTGTTATACGATTAGAAATACGTGAGCCTATTCGGGGCACACACGTTAAGACACTTAGAATGCGTTTTATATATTTCACGATGTTTAAAAGTAAACTGAGGGACTAAATTGAACAAAACACAAACCGTATGGTGCCTTGTGATTAGACGGCCATATGTGGTTATGAGAGGGAGTGTTTGTGTCGATTTAGGATAGGGAGGAAAAGGAAACATTGAGCTTTCCTTGTTCTACAAGGAATGGGATTGAGGGCCTATATAAACCCTCATATCGTAGCTCAATTGATACGTTTCATAACCCTTAAAACCTAAAAAGAGTTTCGGTTTCTCCTCCCTACTTCCAAACGAAGGAAACAAAACCCTAAAATGGTATTAGTGATTTTCGGTTCTTGTTTCCTTCTTGTTTCGATTTCAGTTAAACCCTAAAAGGGGTTTTAGTGCGATTTGATATCCCACATAGATTGACATCGATCCTAGCAAGTTCATAAGTTCAGTTTACTAGTTCTCCTAGAGTGACAACGGTTTGAAACCTTTAGGGTTTCAGTTTTCTTGAATTTCGGTTCTACCGAATTTGGTTAAAACCCTAACTAGGGTTTACTGATTTTCGGTCCAAGTACAACTAGGGTTTGCTTGTGGTTTTTTGATTCAAGAAAAGTATAAGACTTGGTTTTTGCGAAACGTGAATTAAATACTAGCATCTTGGCGTATTCGTTGGACGTTAGAGGTGACAACTTAGTCACTAAGTTTCAAGGTTAAAGATTCTCGTTGTTTGCTTTAAGTCATTCAACTAAAGGTTAGTGTTTTTTTTCCTTATACGTGTGTTAATAATAGACATCAAACTAGATCCATCTGTTGCGTACTCGTAGTAAATATGGTTTACTAGTTTTCTCTGGATAGAGTCTGTCTTCACCTCATCCCCACTTCCTGTCTGTTTATGTGCTTATGTGTTTATACTCCTTGTGACTCATGACTATATGCAAAAGATTTTTGAAACTCCAAACGGACTAATACTTAAAGAGAAACTTTGTTTAAATTTGTCTGTAGAAATACATATTGCTTTATTTCTAGTTATATAGATTGATTAAAAATAGATTTGAAATTAACAGTTTATTGAGAGTTTTAAGTCTTCTATTCTTTTCATCATCTCGGCCTTAAGACTCACGTAATCATGTTATATGATGGATGTGGCGATCTAGGCACTTTAGCAGAAAACCTATTGAGAGTCTTTTGGTTCTCCGTTTGGGGAAGACTCTTGTGAGACCTCGGGGCATTATGTGATTTACTGTTTTCTCTGGATAGAGTCTGTCTTCACCTCATCCCCACTTCCTGTCTGTTTATGTGCTTATGTGTTTATACTCCTTGTGACTCATGACTATATGCAAAAGATTTTTGAAACTCCAAACGGACTAATACTTAAAGAGAAACTTTGTTTAAATTTGTCTGTAGAAATACATACATAATTTTCTGTAGAAATACATACATAATTTTATACTCCTAGTGACCTTAATGTGTTATTTGTAAAACTTGGTTTTGGACAAATAAATACGGACATTAAACTATGAAACATGTTTTCTTTGAGAGTTAAAAGTTTTTTCTTAAATACACCATTAGTCAATTGCAAAATCGGCTCATCCATTTTTCTCAAACTATAAGAGAGGTATAAGGCGGAACGTTTCCCTAAAGAAGATGGGTTTTTAATAAGCTTCGCGCTGACCCGCTTCTCCGCTTCTTTGTGCGTTTAAATGGAGCTACCGAGAACTTTTGACTAGATGATGTCAAGATTAAAAGTTAACAAAACGGTTTCTTAACTTGTGATACAAAGATGTTTTGCATGCTTCTTTGTATATAATTTTGTCACATATTTTATAAATTTATGTGTATACCCTTATGTGAAATTTTAAGTCTAATGCCAACCAAAGTAAGAACATGTGCACTTGGATTGACCTCTCTGGTCAGACCTCAGGGCCTTTCCAACCCGTGGCAAATTTTTTCTATAGGTCAGATCTATGTCAATTTTTGCATGTTCTTTTTTAGTGGACTTAAATCGAGTATGCTTGACTCGAGGCACATGATGAGACTAAACATGCACTTGACATTACTATAAGAGTTACTAATGTCATAAGTCTCATAAAACTAAGAGTTGCATGAATATGCAATTAACGATCGTCGCCTACCTCTTGCTCTACTTGTTTACACGTTCGTCGGATCTTATTCTTATTATTAATTAATTGGGTAGTTAATTCTTTTAAGAATTAAATTATCGAAAATACTAATATTTGAACTTTTTCTGATTGTAGATGACTACCACAGTCGTAAACAATTAGGTTTTCAGGGTTTCTTTGAGAAACATAAATTAATTGGACCTAACTTTATCGATTGGTACCGACAACTTCGTATTGTCCTATCATTCGAAGTTAAGTTAAACTATCTAGAGCTACCAATCCCTGCTGATCATGTTCTAGCTGTTGTTAGGCAGCAAGTTCCTCTCGAAACTCTTGCAGCTCACGCTGCATGGGTCAAAGGACATTGATGTACTCTGGATTAAAGGAAATTGATGTACTCATGCTTATGACCATGGAACCACATCTCCAACGAAATCTGGATACCCTTGGTGCATATGACATGCTTAAGGAGTTGAAAACTATGTTTGCTGAACAATCAGAGCATGAACTTCTTCAAATCGTGAGAGAGTTTCACGCGTACAAATAAGAAGAAGAACAGTTTGTAAGCTTATACGTTCTAAATATGAAGAGCTATATATAGATAATTTAGAGCGTCTAGGTCATCCCGTGTCACTAAACCTAGCATTGAGCCTAATCTTGGTCTCTCTGCGAAAGGAATATGATAGCTTTGTGCAAAACTATAATATGCACGGCATGGGGAAGACGGTAAATGAGTTACATGCCATGCTTAAGCTACATGAGCAAACTCTACCAAAGAAAGATGCACCTGCTCTTCATGCAATAAGAGCAGGCAAGGTCCAGAAGAAAAACAAAAACAAGAAACCGCAATTGGCTGCTAGGGGAAACAATCAAGGGAAAGAGAAGTCTAAGCTTGCTTATGCTCCTAAACCTAAGATTCCCCCTCCACCCAAGAAGGAAGATCCTGCTAAGGACTCAGTCTGTCATCACTGCAGTGATACAGGCCATTGGAAGCAGAACTGTCCCTAATATCTATCCGAGTTGCTAAAGAACAAGAAGCTACCTCAAGGAGCTAGTACTTCAAATATATTTACAATAGAACTCTTTACTTTTCCTGGAAAATATTGGGTATATGATACGGGTTGTGGGACTCATATCTGTAATACTACTCAGGGACTCAGGGGAAGTAGGAAGCTGAAGCCAGGAGCTTTGAGTCTGTACATGGGCAATGGTCAACGTGCAGCCGTCGAAGCTATTCGATCTTTGATTTGTGTTTCCCTAGTGGATTAGTTATGGTTTTATACAATTGTCATTATTCTCCTTCTATATGTAGAAGAGTCATTTTAGTTTCTCATTTGTATGACAATGGTTTTATAACCGTTTTGAGAATGATAATACAATTTCAGTTTCTAGAAATAATTTGGTTTATTTTAGTGCCGTTTCAAGGGATGGTATCTATGAAATTGATTTATCTAATTTTAATACAAACAATAGTTCTATGTATGTTGTTAACCATAAAAGAGCCAAGTTAAACTTAGACTATTATCTCTTGTGGCACTGTCATCTTGGACACATTAGCAAGAAACGTATTGAGAAGTTGCAACATGATGGACTTCTTAATTCAATTGACACTAAGTCTTTTGAAAAATGCATTTCATGTTTGTTTGGAAAGATGGCACGAAAACCTTATTCACATCAAGTGGAAAGGGCTAAAGATCTACTTAGACTAATACACATCGATGTATGTGGCCCATTTAGAATTATGTCAAGACAAGGAGCTAGCTACTTCGTCACCTTTACTGGCGACTTTTGTCGTTATGGTTATGTTTACTTGTTGAAGCATAAACATGAAGTGTTTGAACTTTCAAAGTGTTTCAAAAGGAAATAGAAAACCAACTCGGGAAGACCATAAAATCGCTACTTTTTGATCGTAGGAGCGAATATATGAGTCAAGAGTTTTTAGATCATCTTAAGGATCATGGGATTATTGCCCATCACACTCCTCCTTACACGACACAACATAATGGTGTGTCTGAGAGGAGAAATAGAACCCTACTAGATATGGTTCGCTCCATGATGAGTCAAACAACTCTTCTAAAGTCTTTTGGGATTATGCCCTTGAGTCTGATGAACGCATTCTCAACATGGTTCCAACTAAGAAGGTTGAAAAGACACCATATAAAGTATGGTATGGGCAAACCCTTAAGCTGTCATACTTAAAAGTTTGGGGTTGTGAGGCACTTATTAGAGCCCATATCTATTAAGTGTATCTTTGTAAGATACCCAAAAGAAACAATGGGTTATTCTTTCTACTACCCATCTGAGAACAAAGTATTTGTTACTCGAAATGCTGAATTCTTTTAGAATAGTCTTATAACTCAAGAAGCAAGCGGGAGTTTATAAGATCTTGAAATAATTCAAGAAGAAGATAGACATCCTTCTGAAAACACTAGCTCACATCATGATGAGGATAATCAAGAAATTGATGTACCTCAAAGTGATATCATTCCCATTCGTAGGTCCACTAGGACACGACATACTCCAGATCGAATGTGCTTAAACATCAAGGCTGGTGAGTATGAGTTAGGGGATCTTAATGAACCCACTAACTATAAAGCTGTATTGTTGGATCCTGAGTCTAATAAATGGCTAACTTCTATGAATGTGGAAATGCAATCTATGAAAGATAACAAAGTTTTGGACTTAGTTAATCTTCCTCCTAATGGTAAAATCGTTAGTAGCAAATGGCTCTTCAAAAAGAAGACTGACATTGATGGAGTTATACACACCTATAAAGCTCGTCTTGTAGCAAAGGGATTCACTCAAACCCCCAGGATTGATTATGAAGAAACCTTCTCTCTTGTTGCAGACATTAGAGCTATTAGGATTCTTATATCCATATTTGTGTTTTATGACTATAAGATTTGGAAAATAGATGTCAAAACTGCCTTCCTCAATGGATATCTCTCTAAAGAGGTCTACATGGAGCAACCTGAAGGTTTTTTTTATCTAAAATTTCCAAACCGAGTATGCAAGCTCAAGAATTCCATTTATGGGCTTAAGCAAGCATCAAAGCAATGGAATAAATGATTTGATGATGAAATTAAGAAATTTGGTTTCACTCAAAATCATGATATGCCATGTGTATATATGAAAGCCAGTGGGAGTTATGTCACATTCCTAATCTTATATGTCGATGACATATTGATCATGGGAAACAATATTCCAATGTTACAGGATGTAAAATCTTACCTTGGAAGATGTTTTGCTATAAAAGATTTAGGAGAAGCTGCATATATTCTTGGAATCAAGATCTATAAAGATAGATCAAAGTGGTTAATTGGTTTGTGTCAAATTGCTTATATTGAGAAAATTTTGAAAAGATTTTTCATGGAGAATTCCAAACGTAGAAGTATTGCCATGCAAGAAAAGCTTAAATTAAGCAAATCACAAGTTGCTTCAACACCTGCTGAGGTGAAGCGCATGCAGAATGTACCATATGCTTTGGCGGTGGGATCTGTTATGTATGCTATAAGATGAACTTGCCCTGATGTTGCGTTCGCTCAGAACATAACAAACCGGTTTCAATAGAATCTAGGTGAACTTTACTGGACTACTGTTAAGAACATTCTAAAGTATCTTCGCAATACTAAAGATATGTTTCTTTTTTACGGAGGTGATATAAAATGAGAGCTCAGGGTTTCTTGCTACACTGATGCTGGATATCTGACGGATGCTAACGACTTGAAGTCTTAGACCGGATATGTATTCATTTTAAATGGAGGTGTTGTTGACTGGAAGAGTACAAAACAAATCATCTTCGCAACTTCATCTACAGAAGCTGAGTATATAGCTGCTTCAGACGCTTCTAAGGAGGCGGTATAGGTTAGGAAATTCAATTCTGGGTTGGGAGTGGTACCCACAATTAAAGAACCCATAAAGATGTATTGTGACAATACCGGAGCTATTACTATAGCTAATGAATCAGGAATCACTAAAGATACTAGACATTATCGTGCCAAAGTTCACTACCTTCGTGATGTTATAGAGTCAATGTTAAGTTAGAAAAGTTTCCACAAGTTGATAAACTTGCTGATCCTTTTCTTATAGTTGGCTGTTCCTAATAGCATTCACGAAACATTCTAAGATTATATGATTCTTTACAGTAGTAATTCTCATGTAAATTTTGTGTTTTTCATTAGTATTTGGATAATTGGGATTGTAAGTCAATTTTCCTTTCTAATTTGAATAAAATACTTGGTATTTGTTTTCATAATTATAATAAATTGTTTTCCTATATTTGCATGTTTAATCCTTGATGATTTTTCCATTCTAAATATGTCCATTGTAGTTAACAATATGGAATATTGTTACATAGGTAATGTGAGTATGGGTTTTTTTTTTAAATACATGGAATGTGTTCCCACAAAATCATATGTTATTCATAAGGGTCTACTTTGGATACCCAACTTTCCCGCATTTACTTTTGGTTCTCGTATGAGTAAGTGTCAGAAATGGTTAATAAGTCATATTTAGGACTTGAGATACAAGCAAGTTCTTGCATTGTAGATATCACATTTTATGTATAAGTCAAACGATCTCCTAATTAATGTAGTTATAAAGGCTAATTTTAAAGTGATGTGATGCAGCATCCACAAAACTTGGTTGTCAATAAGAGTTTGTTCATCCATTTATAGTTGTAGTATGATACCATGGGCCATCGCTAGAATTAATCAGATAAATTACATGACGTGCCCAAAGGGTAATTCAAGAGGTTTCTTGATTAATTTGGCATATTCTGGATTAACTTCGATACGGAGAAACTAAATTGTAAACTATATGGAATGGAGTTAGGTTCGATATCCATGATTTAATGGTGTCTATAACAAAGGGATGATTTAGCTAGAATAATCATAACCATTATACTGATAAGTTCTTGATATTCATCTGGGGTATTTTTAATTTATAACAAATATAGTGTTGCTAGACGTTTTCATTGTTGGTATAAACACAGTCCGCTACTCCAACTCTCAAGTGGAAGCTGTTGGAATGTGGTAGTTGGATCCGCGTGCTATACTATTAGAAATACGTGAGCCTATTAGGGGCACACACGTTAAGACACTTAGAATGCGTTTTATATACTTCACGATGTTTAAAAGTAAATCGAGGGACTAAATTAAACAAAACACAAACCGTATGGTGCCTTGTGATTAGCCGGCTATATGTGGTTATGAGAGGGAGTGTTTATGTCGATTTAGGAAAAGGATGAAAAGGAAACATTAAGCTTTCCTTATTCTATAAGGAATGGGATTGAGGGCTATATAAACTTTTACATCCTAGCTTAATTGATACGTTTCATAACCCTTAAAACCTAAAAAGAGTTTTGGTTTCTCCTCCCTACTTCCAAACGATTAAAACAAAACCCTAAAAAGGTTTTGGTGATTTTTGGTTCTTGTTTCAATTTCGGTTAAACACTAAAAGGGTTCTTAGTATGATTTGATATCCCACATAGCTTGACATCGATCATAGCAAGTTCATAAGTTCAGTTTACTAGTTCTCCTAGAGTGACAACGGTTTGAAACCTTTAGGGTTTCGGTTTTCTTGAATTTCGGTTCTACCAAATTTGGTTAAAACCCTAACTAGGGTTTACTGATTTTCAGTCCAAGTACAACTAGGGTTTGTTTGTGGTTTTTTGATTCAAGAAAAGTATAAGACTTGGTTTTTGCGAAACGTGAAGTAAAGACTAGCATCTTGGTGTATTCGTTGGACGTGTTGTGTGAGCAACCGTAGAGGTGACAACTTAGTCACTAAGTTTCAAGGTTAAAGATTCTCGTTGTTTGCTTTAAGTCATTCAACTAAAGGTTAGTGTTTCTTTTCCCTATACGTGTGTTAATCATAGACATCAAACTAGATCCATCCACTGCGTACTCATAGTAAATATGGTTTACTAGTTGTTAAATCCCAAACCCACTTCCCTTTATCACTATGTCTTTTTGCGTTAAGCAAGGCCGACCCTCCTTAACTAAAAATCCTAGCTCTGCCTTGCCTTTGTGATTAACCCATTTGAGTTGACTGGTCTTTTGACCATTGTTTCGTCCAATTGACCCGTCTACCCCACGTGCTTGGCACGCGAAAGGTAGTTTTATCCATTCCATCAAGTAAAACACCAGAGACTAATTTTGCAATGCCATTAAGGTTATACTTCCGCCTTTAACTCTCATATAAACCACAAACGATCATTCTTCAACTAATCATCTCTCGAAACTGCTGATGGCCATACCTTTCATTTAAAGTGAGTATTTATCCTCATTTTGAAGGGCAAATTACACAAAAGTGTACTCAACTTATACCCATCAATTTAAGATACTTTACTTTTTTTATTGCAATGAAAGGCCACCAACAAGTTTCCAAGTAGCCGGTAACCAATTTTTACGATGACCTTTTTCGGTGACCCACCGACACCACCTTCATCTATCACCACCACCACCACTTTTATCTATCACCACAACCCACCATCACCTTCATCTATCACCACCATCATTACTACTACTACCATAACCCACCACCACTGTCGTCTTTGGTGGTTGTGTTGTGGTGGTAGCGGTGGTGGTGATAGATGAAGGTGTAGGTGGGTTGTAGTGATAGATAAAGGAGGTGTTGTGGGGTTATGGTGTTTGTGGTGATAATTCAAGGTGGTGGTGGTGGGTTATGGTGGTAGTAGTAATAGATGAAGGTGGTGATGGGTCACTGAAAAATTTGGCTACCTGCTAGATGACTTAGAAACTCGCTGGTGGCATTAAATTGAGAAAAAAAGTGACGTACCTTAAACAAAAATTGGGTATAAGTTGAGTACACTTTTATGCGATTTTCACCTTCATGAATAGGGATGGCAATAAAACCCGTACCCGATGGGGACCCGATCCTCAAACCCGAATTGACTGGGGAATCCCCGAGTTGACCGGGGATGGGGACGGGGAATCCCCGAATTATGAAACCGGGGATGGGGCGGGGATGGGATAACAGAAATCCTCGGGCCCCGTACCCACCTGAACGTTTTTAATTAGCAAATAATATAATTAATTTGTATATTAATAATACATTGTACATGGCTATGTATAAATTAGTAAGTATTGAAAAAATATTATCTTGAAGTATATTTGTATGTATATGCCATATTTAATGAATCGACTAACTTTTAAAATGCTTATGTATTAACTATATATTATTCAAACTAATATTTTTTCGAATACCACTTCCATCCATTTTATTTATATAGTATATGTGATATTTTAGTATTTACGATGCTTTAAAGTTGAATGACATTTTAATTAATCAAACTATGTACAACGTATGCGTTCTAAGACATTATATAGGTCAATTCTTTATATTTTTGTTTAGTTGTGTAATTTTATGCTCAATTTATAAGGGCAAAAAATCCCCGAATCCCCGTGGGGATCCCCGATCCCCATTGGGGACGGGGATGGGGATGTAAATCGATTCCCCGATGGGGATGGGGATGAGGCTAAGAAACGGGGATGGGGATGGTAAGTACGATCCCCACAATTCCCCGACCCATTGCCGTATAATCTACGGGGTTTGAACTGATCGCCACATATATTCAACCCAATTATGTTAGTCCAGCCCAAGCATTGGCCCATTTCGTGTACCTAACAACTGTAAATATCTACACCCATGGCTTCCATCGGTTTTTGCGACATTCCACCGCCTCATTAAATCCATATCTTCCCAAGTAGTTTGATGTTCTTTAGTTTTCAATCTACTGACATCACTACATTTGTATGAACTGAGCTTGGGATCTGCTTCAACGAATTACTGTTGCGGGTTTCTAATTTAGTGTGTTATGTTTGTGTATTCTAATCCACTGGGTTGTGGCGATTCATCATGATGATTGACTCACGCGGTGTGTTATCTAATATCGATTGCATATAGGAGGTTCACTCTTATTCTTTATCTGTTCTTTTTTCTTTTTTGCTGGGTTTTAGTGTCGCTTTTCACAATTGAGGTTGGTTGGAATTCTTAGGATCCGGCCCTATCAGACCTTTGTCTAAAGCCTTTTCGTGAGTGGACCAAACTTAGCATTACAACTATAACAGATAGTGGCGTATGGCTTGCGTGTTTAGCTAGATATTGAATCAAACTTATCAGGCCTGAATGAACCAAAATTATCTATATTATCCTTTCTTGGTGACGATCAACATCAGCGAACTATCACATAGCTTGGCTACCTTTTCGGTATGCAGCCGTGATAGATTTATTCGTGAAACTGCTACCTGACCCTTAAAAGCCTAATACCAGAATGACAGAACTTAATGTCGTTTTTTTAATGCTCTTTAGTATAGTTTGCTTTTGCATTTCTTGGCGATGATGAATATGAGCAAACTATCACTTGGCTTGGCTACCTCTTCGGTATGCAGCCGTGATAGATTTATACGTCAAACTCTTACCTGAGCCAACAACATTAAAAAAATGATGACAACTTATGTTGTTTGGGTGTTCGGATCGTTTGAGGCTGATTACTTTGGTCCAGTATCTGTCGGGCAAACAATTAATGTCAGAGGCCCAAATGAAGCATTGTCGTATTGATCGTCATTGCATTGTCGGTCGCCGAAGCTTGATTTCCTGGAAACTATGTGGCCAGCTCCTCGCAAGGTGCTTATGCTACGTTTTATGGCGGAAGTGATGCTTCGAGTACAATGGGTATGTTATTGGTTTCTGAGTAAATATTGTAAAAATATGACTTTTAAAGATAATGACGTTTTTAAATATTATACCTATATACTAAAGGGCGTGGGAAATGACGCCGTTTTGCACAACTTGCTACAGTACCCGATATTTGGGCTAACTTTGGCCCGATGGTGTTGATCCAGATCCAGTGACCCAACCTTCTATCTTTTATATATGGTTCTTCCTCCATCTTTATTGTCCCAGATTCATCATCCACTCCTCCATCTTTATTGTTTCAGATTCATCCACTCCGTCGGCGTATCAGGCTGTAGTTGTTCATCTTCTGCACCATGATTCAGTGTTGTATAGCTGAGTTATCAGGTTTCCCTTTTACCTTCTGATATCTTATGGTTTTTGGTGGCTCGAAAATCAAGTTTCGTACCATGTAAATTAGGTACGTTTTGTACTCTTTTTTTTAATGATATGGATTAGTTCTACGTTTTTTATTGTTGGCTAAATAATTTGTATAAAAAAGTAGGGGTTTTGATTTTTGTGGTTTTTGTTAAATTGCTTGAGCCATCGTTAGTCTCTATTAGTTCTCGGTTTTTTGATTGTTGCATATATAATCTATTGATTTTATGCAATGTGTTTTTTGTTGATTTTAGATGCGTAAGGCGAATGGTTTGAAGTTATATATTATTTCATTGTTTATTTGTTCAAGGATGATGACAAACCCATCGAAATGAAATGACGTCGTTTGCTACCTCAAATGACCCGGGTCACAGTTGTAACCACGAATGATGTTTCATTTTGCTTCTATATTTATAGCCATGATGTTCTACAGGTCTTAACCTTATTTCCAGGATCGAATTTGAAGTGCAATCAAAGTATATCAAAAGTAAAAGTTTCTATCTTGTCTGAATCACTTCTTACACACTAAATTTGTTCTTTAAATTGTTCCTTATTTTAGACCTGAAAAAGGTTCGATCTAAAGGTTGTTATCGGTTTCAGTTTGAATCGTTGCATTGGTTTGGTGAACCATTGTGACCTTTGTGAATATATGTCATTTGATATTTATTTAACTGTCTTTGACAGTTGGGTTGGAGTTTTGACCGGTTTGATTTATTTGGGTTTTTTAGGGGTTTGGGGATTATCGGTTGATTGGGTTTTGGCCAAACATTCTCCCCCTATATCACAAAACGTGCTGTGTAGGTCTTTAGTCTTCTTGATCCATCTTCTGGTTGAATCCCACCTCTGATTTCTTCGTAGGATTTCTTGTTAGTGCTTGTGATCGTTTCTTTTATAGGTAGATCATCCTTCCTTCCTTCTGGTTATTTCCACTTTGTTGCTTTGATCTTCCATTGTAATCCATGTTGATCATTTTTTCTGGTTGTTTTCACTTCATTGTTGTGATATTCCTTGAGTCAGGTTGATCGGTCTTTGTCTGGTTATTATCCACTTCTAAATTTGGAGTTCTTGAGTGTATATCTTCCTTGATTCCAGGTTGATTCATGCTTTCGGTTATACCACCATCCAAGCTTTTACTGCCAACTCCTTTTTGTTTGATATTGGTTAAGTCGAAGTTGAATGGAATTTCTTCCTTCCTGATTTGTGATCTTCAATAATTGACCTGAGTTAATTGTGGTTGTAATCTTCTTCAAGAGATTGGATTGTTCTTCTTTATTTAATGGACATCCTGTTTGGCATATTGCCATACTCTTTGCATTGCAAAATAACTGTATCTTACTCTTGTCATGAGTAAGTTTATTTGAATTGTTATGTGTTTCTTTCTTAAAGTTACTTTCTTGCCCTTGTGATTGGTTGGATCCGCCATGACCATGTCTTCTGCCTTGTTCTTCATATCGTGTGAATAATAGTCTATCTTGATTGTCCACTTGTTTGCCTTTATACTTAATCCTTTCTTCGTAGGTTTTAAGTCTACCAATTGCTTCTTCTAAGGTCATTTCACTCAGGTCTGAGTATTGTTCTATTGACGCAACTATTTGTAGATACCTATGGGTACAGATTTAATTAATTTCGTACTAATGTTTTTAATCTTCCTATATGTGCCCTAGACTTGCTGCTTTGTGTACTAACGTCGTTAGTTTTGTGGTGAAGGTGTTGATTGTTTCGTCTTCCTTCATGTGTAGCATTTCAAAGTCGGACTTGAGGGTTTGCAACGGCTTGTTGCACTCTTGCTTCGCTATGTGTCTAGTTTTTAGGGGTGTCCTATGGCTTTGCGGTTTTGTTGTTTTGTTATTTGATAGCAAGTGTTCTTTGGGTAAGGATTGTAAAGGAATGCGATAGCTGTTTTTGTCTTTTTTGTTGTTGCTTGGGTTTTTTCCATTGGGTTCTATCATTTTCCATAATCCGTTCGCACTACGAGGATAATTTGCATTCGAATTGCCCATAGATTGAGTAAATTCGTTGGGTTTTAGCATTGGGAATTGGATTGTGGTGTTACTGGGTAACTAGTTTCTTTCTTTGTGCTTTTCTCCCTTTCTTTCATCATATCTCTAGGATATCTATAAATTCGCCCAAATAAAATTCCCTAACACTAAGTGTGTCTCGAATTTGTTGGCGAGTACTCTAGATTCGTGCTTTCAAGGTATCAAAAAAATTAAGGGAGTTGTTTTTTATCCAAAACTTATCCTAGGGGATTTTATATCTTTGTTCGGAATAACCTAGGTTAATTACTCCTTACAAATTATTTGATTAATTATAGTAGGCAGTAAATAATTTCTCGGACTACTATATTTTTCTTCGGGTTCTTTAGCGCAAGTTACTAATCCTAAAGTTAAGGGGTAACTTTTTGTAAAAGCCTAAACCTATTTTATATTAAAAAATATGATTTATAAAGAAATGAAAATGGAGGGGTTGGTTTGGAAAAACTATTAGGGTTAAGTTAAACTTGTTGCCCTTTTTCTTTTTGTCCGCCTCTCTTTTCTATATCTGCCTCTCTTTCTTTTGTTTGGTAATACTCCTCTCCCTTGTTGAGTTAGTCACTGGTGTGAGGCCTTCTTCTCCGGTGGATTCGTCCGCCGCCTATGATGGTCGGTTTTAACCTTCCTATTCTTCTGTGGTTGTGTTCTCGAACCACTGATTCCCTTAATTTGCTGTGCGAAAATTAGGGTTTCGCAAATTTGGGGATCTTGAAAATCATTCAAGATATGGATGATTGTGGGTAACACGAATCGATTGGAGGGGTGCGGTTTTCTTCAGATTCAGGTGTGTTCGCTCCTTTTGGTAATTCTGGATTTCGATTCCCCTTTGATGATGACTTCTGTTTCTTTCGATTGTGGTTTCTGGTTTGAATTTTGGTTTCGGAATTTTTGATGTTCATTGACTCAGAATTCTCAAACTTTGCAATGACTTGTGAAAAACCCCATTTTTTGTGTTGCAGTTTAGATTAAACCTTGGTAACGACGTTTGAAGTTATATATTATTTCATTGTTTATTTGTTCAAGGATGATGACAAACCCATCGAAATGAAATGACGTCGTTTGCTACCTCAAATGACCCGGGTCACAGTTGTAACCACGAATGATGTTTCATTTTGCTTCTATATTTATAGCCATGATGTTCTACAGGTCTTAACCTTATTTCCAGGATCGAATTTGAAGTGCAATCAAAGTATATCAAAAGTAAAAGTTTTATTTGATCTGAATCATTCATACACACAAATTTGTTCTTTACAATTGTTCCTATTTATAGAATCTGAAAAGGTGCGATCTAAAGGTTGTATCGGTTCAGTTTGAATCGTTGCAATGGTTCTGGTGAACCGTTGTGACCTTTGTGAAATAACTGTCATTTGACAGTTATTTAACTGTCTTTGACAGTTGGGTTGGGTTTTGACCCGTTTGACTTCTATTGGGTTTTCCAGCGGGTTTGGGATTAATCCGGTTGATTGGGTTTTGGCCCAACATTCTCCCCCCTAATCACAAACGCTGCTGTGTAGGTCTTTAAGTCTTCTTGATCCATCTTCTGGTTGAATCCACCATCTGATTTCTTGTAGGATTTCTTGTAGTGCTTGTGATCGTTCTTATATCCAGGTAGATCATCTTCCTTCCTTCTGGTTATTTCCACCTTTGTTGCTTTGATCTTCATTGTATCCATGTTGATCATTTTTTCTGGTTGTTTCCACCTTCATTGTTGTGATCTTCCTTGAGTCCAGGTTGATCGTCTTTGTCTGGTTATATCCACCTTCTAAATTTGGAGTTCTTGCAGTGTATATCTTCCTTGATTCCAGGTTGATTCATGCTTTCGGTTATACCACCATCCAAGCTTTCACTGCCAACTCCTTGTTGTTTGATATTGGTTAAGTCGAAGTTGAATGGAATTTCCTTCCATTCCTGATTTGTGATTCTTCAATAATTGCCATGAGTAATTGTGGCTGTAAATCTTCTTCAATGAGATTGGATTGTTCTTCTTTCTTTAATGGACATCTGTTTGCATAATGCCCATACTCCTTGCATTTGAAACACATTACCTTACTCTTATCATGAGTAAGTTTATTTGAATTGTTGTGTGTTTCTTTCTTAAAATTATTTTCTTGGCCTCGTGATTGGTTGAATCCACCATGACCACGCATTCTGCCTTGTTCTTGATATCGTGTGAACAATAGTCTATCTTGATTGTCCACTTGTTTGCTTTTGTGCTTAATCCTTTCTTCGTCATATCTCTAGGATATCTAATAAAATCTCCCAAATAAATTTCCTAACACTAAGTGTGTCGGATTTTGTGGTAAGTGCTCTTGAAGGGTATCAATAAATTATCGGGACTAGTTTTTTTATTCCAAAAACTATCCTCGGGGATTTTAAATCTATGTTCGAATAACCTAAGGTTAATTACTCCTTACAAAATTATTCTCTTAATATAGTAGGCAGTAAAAATTTCTTGACTACTATATTTTATCTTCGGGTTTTAGGCAAAGTTACCCTAAATCTGTAGTCAGGGGTAAATTCTGTCAATACCTAAAACTTATATATATCTATTTCTAATCAGATATATAAAAGGAATGAAAATGGAGGGGTTGTTTATGGTTTTTTTAGAACCTGGTAGGGTTAGATATAACCCTTTTCTCCTCCTCTCTTTTTATCTGCGCCTCTTTTTTTCTCTGTGTGAGATCAACTCTCCTATGGAGTCTCTTGTGAGGCCTTCTGTCCGATGCTTTTCTCTTTTCTCGGTGGATCCGTCCGCCGGTTGAGATGGCGATTAATGCTCTCTCTCTCTTCTTCTTCTGTCTTGTGTTCGCAACCACTTGATCCCTTGATTCGATTTGTGCGTTGATAATTCGCACCAATTGGGATTTATTGAACCGCCTCAGAATGGGGTTTTTTTTTTCTCTTGATAAGCAGAATCGTTTGAGATTCTATTCGGGATTTTGGATTCGAATCGTCGAGAAAAAGGTGTGTTTGTTCCTTATCCGATGATTTGAATTTATTATTCCTCTTGATGACTTTGCGTTATCCAAGAGTTTTGTGGTTGTTTTTTTTGATTTGTCTCGATTGATCTTTGAGGGTGAGACCCTTCGTTGCCAGTGATTTAAATCACTTGGTGGCGTTGTTGGTTTCGCCGGAAATATTTTTCTGAAAAAAGATTTCTTGATCCGAGATGAACACAAGAAAAAGGTATATGATGATTCTTGGTCTAATCAACCAAAGCTCTGATGCCAATGTTCTACAGGTCTTAACCTTATTTCCAGGATCGAATTTGAAGTGCAATCAAAGTATATCAAAAGTAAAAGTTTTATTTGATCTGAATCATTCATACACACAAATTTGTTCTTTACAATTGTTCCTATTTATAGAATCTGAAAAGGTGCGATCTAAAGGTTGTATCGGTTCAGTTTGAATCGTTGCAATGGTTCTGGTGAACCGTTGTGACCTTTGTGAAATAACTGTCATTTGACAGTTATTTAACTGTCTTTGACAGTTGGGTTGGGTTTTGACCCGTTTGACTTCTATTGGGTTTTCCAGCGGGTTTGGGATTAATCCGGTTGATTGGGTTTTGGCCCAACAAGCAATAGACTCAAATGTACAGTAGCGAACACCCTTTTCAATATCCATGATACCCACAAATGTGATACGTGACCAAGTCATCACTGCACGAGTACAAAATCTTTCTAGAAGAACCTTTATGTCTCGACATTCCCACACTTCAGGTGTGATCATTCACATGTGAAGAGTTTTGTGCCGGAAAAGGGTCACATAAAATCAGATATGAACAAAGAACAAAAAGAAGGCCACTGCCCAGTTACGACAGAAAGAAGCAATTGTGCATCACTATTACAAACGAGGGTGTAACTAATCACGTCCAAAATGCGGAAAGGCGCAGGGATCAACCATACGTAGAAAACAACCAGTCATACATTCATTCACATACTGTTACATACTTATATATACAGATACACGGGTCCTACAACATGCATATTTATACAGGACACCAAGGGGAAGGTTTTACGAGTTGTACATCGGATATACTATAGTCTAGCTGATGTTTGTAAGAACATAGCAACTATAATATTCAAACCCAAATGCCTTTTAGAAGCGCATCAGTTTAATGGACCATCGTTTTGCAAAGTGCCCATATTCCCTTGTCATTTGAAAACACATTACTACTCTTATCATGAGTAAGTTTTATTTGAATGTTGTGTGTTTTTCCTTTCTTAAAATTATTTTTTCTTGTGCCATCCGTGAATTGGTAAATCCACCATGACCACGCAATTCTGCCATGTTCTTTGATATCGTATGGAAACAATATTACATCTGATTGTCCCCACTTGTTTTGCTTTTGGCTTATCCTTTCTTCGTAGTTTTAAATCCTACCAATTGCTTCTCCAAGGTCAATTCACTCAGGTCTGAGTATGTTCTATTGACGCAACTATTTGTAGAGTACTATCTGGTACTATCAATGCATTTAATAGTTTGCGTAACTAGTGTTTCATCTTCCCAAGTGTGCCCTAACTCTCTGCTTTATTTACTAAGGTTGTTAGTTTTGTGTGAAGGCGTCCGATTGTTTTTCATCTTTTCCTACATAGTGTAGCAATTCAAAGTCGGAACTTGAAGGGTTTTTGCAACCCGCGCTTGTTTCAACTCCTCTCCTCCTTTCCTAAGTGTTCCTAGTTTTTAAGGGCGTTCCATATGCTTTTTCGCGGTTTATGTGTTTTTGTTTATTTGAAATAGCACTGATCTTATCGGGTAAGGATTGAAAAGGAATGGGCGATTGCAGTTTTTATCCCTTTTAATGCGGATTGGTTGTCTCCGATGGTTCTATCATTTCCCACAAGCCGTTTGTTTCGAGAATAATTTGCATCCGAATTGCCCATAATGAGTAATTCGTGGGTTTTAGCATTGGACATTGAAATTGTGGTGCACTTATAAGTGCCTAACTTTTTTCCTTTTTTGAAGTACTCCACCATCTTTATCTTCTCGTCACATATATTCTAGGAATCTACAAAACAAATCTACCAAAAAATTAAAATATCTAAAATCTGGGGTGAAGCGGCTCCTTGCCTCTTAAGGCAATCAATCTTAGCGTGACTAGTTTTCTTAATAAAAACCTTCCTGGTGATTTTTAAAAAAAAGAGAATAACTAAAGGTTAATTTACTCCTAAAAATTACTCTCTCAATATAGTAGGCAATATAATTTTCTTAGCTTACAATATTCAAAATTCCGGTTTTAGGCTAAGTTACCCTAAATTCGTGTAGTCAGGGTTAAATTACTGTCAATAAACCTAAAACTTAAATAATATTCTATTTTCTAATCAAGATATTAAAAGGAATGAAAATAGAGGGATGTTTATGTTTTTTTTAGAACCTGGTAGGGTAGATATAACCCTTTTTCCTCCTCCTCTCTTTTATCTGCCCCCTTTTTTTCTCTGTGTGAGATCAACTCCCTCATCTCCATGGAGTTCTTTGAGAGGCCTTCCTGTCCGATAGCTTTCTCTTTCCTCGTTGGGAGCCCGTTCCCCGCCGGTTGCTGGCGATATGCTCTCTTCTCTCTTCTTTCTTCTGTCCTTGGTGTTTTTCTCACCACTTGAATCCCTTTGCTTCCTTTTGTGCGAGATCCTAGGGTTTCGAAATTAATTGTGATCTTGTGCGCCTATAATTTTGGGGCTTTCTGGAAAAAGGCGGAAAACCAGTTAATGATCTAATGTGGGATTGGATTCAATCGAATCTTCATAACAGGTGTGTTTTGTTACCCTTTTTCTTTTATGATCTAATTTTTTCTGTCTTTTTATTGATTTTCGAATCTGTGTTTTTTCTGCTGTTTTGCAAAAACTGGAGAAGTGGCCTTATAATTCGAAACTAGGCAGAAAATGAAAAAGCGGTATATGAATGATTCTTGGTAATCACCAATAGCTCTGAAGCCAATGTCTACATTCCTAACCTTATTTCCAGAACGAATTTGAATTGCCAATCAAAGTAATAATCAAAAGTAAAAGTTTTATTGATATGAATCATTTCATACACACGAATTTGTTCTTTACAATTTTGTTCCTATTTATAGAATCCGAAAGGTGCAGATCTACAAGTTGTATCGTTCAGTTTGAATCGTTGCAAAATGGTTTTCTTTGGTGGAACCGACGTGCCTTTTGGTGAAATAACTGCAATTGACAGTTATATAACTAGTCTTTGACAGTTGGGTTTGGGTATTTATGACCCGTTGACTACTATTGGGAATTTCAAACGGTTTGGGATTAATCCGGTTTGATTGGGTTTTGGCCCAACATTCCCTCCCCCAAATCAAAACGCTGTTGTGTATGTCTTTAAGCTCTTCTAGATTCCTTCCTTCCTGGTTGAATCACCATCTGATTTTCTTTTAAGGTTTTTCTTGTAGTGCTTGTGATCGTTCCTTAATATCCAGGTAGATCATCTTCCTTTCCTATCTGGTTATTTCCACCTTTGTTGCTATTGATCTTCATTTGTACCATGTTGATCATTTTGTTCCTGGTTGTTTCCACCTTCATTGTTGTGATCTTCCTTGAGTCCATTGATCGTCTTATTGTCTAGTTTTAAAATCACCTTCTAAATTTTGAGTTCTTGCAGTGTATATCTTCCTTTGATTCCCTTCACCGACCCATACGTTGGTAGGGTCCTAATAACGGATGAAAGCGAACAAATCCATCTCTGCATAAAATAAAGACAATCAGATACAACGACAGTAAAAACAAACTACAGTGCACAAACAGAAGGACACCCACCCTCGTCATCATCGGCCAAAAAGGTTAGATAAACATTTTCATCCAAGTTATAATACCGACTTATGCCAACAAGGCATAAGAAGGCTTCCAGAAACTTCAAGAATGGAGCAGTATGAGTAGCAAGGTAATTACACACTCCCGCATCAAATTCGTCTGGTGTGGGGGTGGGGATCCTTCTTCGGCGTTTTGCTATTATGCCATGAAACAGCAAGGGGGAAAACAGATTCGTCAACCCAAAAGAATTGGTCATTCCAATTTTTAAACGAATCTAAGGGTCTAGTGTAGCAAACTAGAGAATTCTCAGAACGTTTACTAAATAACATCCAACCTTTATTCTTCGGGTTAATATAAAACCTACAGAAGTTAGCTACGGTTGGGACAAAACCATGGACGCGGCACAAAATCTCAAAATGAGAGACCTTGGCGGCCGCAATAACGGATAACTGAGACAAATTAATTTCAAAATGTTCAAGTATATCTACAAGGAACTGATAAAGAGGGATACGGTAGTTGGCAAAATCAAAAAATCTACTATAGACACCAATTTTGCTAGGAGGACTATTATGAATCCTACTACGATAAGGCAACTCAGGATGAACAATGGGAGGAATATGATATTTCTCACACAGAGCATCGAAAGCGGGTTGAGTCAAGACATGTCTGATATCATCAATGGTACCCATGGTAGAAAGTAAGAAGTTAAAACCTAACCAAATGATCTAGAAAATCTTCAAACAAGTTACTAGCGTGAAAAATGGGTAAAAAGCTCGAAGATTTTCAACAATGGTGAAGATGGTGAAAAATAAGAAAAAGAAACAGTGAAAACTAAATGAATATTTATACCTTAGTATATTTAATGGAGTTTAAACAAGATCCATGCACATGTCCCTGTTAGTTGAACCAAGAGACAGGATTGAAAGTAAAAAGATAATGATGACAGAAGGGCGACTGACTACGAGTCATGTCACACAGAAAACAAAAGGTCAGGAAGAAGACACGTTACCCAAACCCTACCTTACTTATAATGAAAGGTTGCGAAAGAAACCAACGGTCACAAAAGAATGAAAGAGGAGCGGTACTATAAGAATAGAGTTTAATAATATTAACCGAACGTAGCACTTAGCCGCACTCAGCACTTAGCCGCACTCAGTAAACGTACTAGACTAGGGGACTTGATGACGTATGAGAGGTATAGCATGAAATTAGGCCTGGACTGAGCTATCGCGTTAGGGCCTTGGCCCAATTAAATAAGTAACAAACTTAACGGGCCATAGATAAGCCCAAGAGTGCACCGGATACGGCCCGGATATAACAAGACTGACGCGGACTGACCGCAGACCGCAGGACGCCTCCGCAAGACATTCAGCGGATTAACTACGGACCTTTGCCCGACAAGGGTCCCACTCTGGCCACTACGAAAATATGCGAAATACTAGGAAACCCTAGTACTAGACTCGCCTATAAATAGGTATCCTCTGACACTCCAAAAGGTACACTTTTCTCACTCACTTTGACACACATACCTCTGACAACATGATCTCTTACTCTCGCGCCGAAGTCTAATCGTGGGGTCTGTCCCCACAGTAAGGCTAACGGTTTACTTTCACTTATGCATGGATCATTTGAATCACTTGATTTAGTACAAGATCTAGCCCCAGGAGAGCTTGCTGGCGCAGCCCAATAAGCGATCCAAACCAACTCATACCGCGTGACATATTTTGTACTAACATTGGTATAAAGCTTAAATAACATAATACCAACATTGATTATTGACCTATTTTGTATAACATTATTCTTAGTATTTGGGATACTAAATAACAAAATAATATTATAAGTATTTGAATACTACATGAGGAATACTAAAATAAGTATTTTGACACATATAGTTCAGTCGTCGTGGTTGCAAGTACTAGTGGAGTTTCTCCTCAAATACTTCATTGATAGCCATGTAGTCAACAACCTGTGATAACCAAAAGCAATCAACATTGAATTAAATTTTACAATTGAAAATTCAACAGTTAGTATCCTTATCCACCTATATATACTTCATGCAGTTACGCACTACATAAATTTGAAAACATATATGTGTAATTTAATTAAAAGAGAAAAGGTGACATCTACCAAATCCCATAACATGCTGAAACAAAGTGCATAGGATAACTCATATGGAAAAATCTTACAAAGCTTGTCAAGTGATAACCACCACATATTAATTAAATGTATTTTTTTTACTTCAAAAAACTCAAATTAAGGAACCACTCCAGATGCACAATGTAGCAATTACCTCATCTAAATTATGTGTTATAAAAAAGAAAGATAAGTAGGTGACTTCTTCGGTGTTGTGTAACTCAGATGCACCATGTAGCAATGACCTCATCTAAATTTCGTAGTTAGCAAAAAAACTATTACGTAGTGTTATTTTATATATAAAGAACCATGTAAATAATTATGGTCTAAGGGAGAAAAGTATAATTTTGTGTCTTTTTCATGCTATCTAAGACACCTATAATCCTCAGAAAGCTCACTCTTACTTCATCATGACTGACTATATGTTCATTTTTCCCCTAAAACACATCAAGAACAACTATATGTTTAATACTCTAACCAAACATACCTTTAACACATTATTATATTAAAGCTATTTTTTTTCCATGTTGGGCACATTAGAGATAAAAATAACCTAAGTTGAACTATTCATAGGTTAATGGGTCGAAATTGCAAGTTTAACTATAAAACATAAATTGCCAAGTTTAACATACATTCAGTTAAAAATGGTAGATATTTAGGTCAGTTAGTTTGGAAGTCTTCGTAGATTATTATTTCTTTGAAGTCTATCTAATAACGTTGTTAATGTAGATTTTTTTCTAAATCATGTTTAACAAACCGACAACATATACAATCCAAAGAAATAGAGAAAAAATTATGGGTTCATCCGTCATTCACCTTTCCACGTCACTTGCAGCATAAAAGATATATATGGATTACCTATCGTGAATCTAATGCTATATCCATCATTATGAAAGTATCTCTGAATTTAAGTTAGCTTCGTAAATGATTAAACCTAATAAGAGAAGTTATACAAAGTTATCATATTCAGATGCACCCATGGGCCTTGGTAAAGATGTTGCTCATAAACTCTTTCTTGAGATACCTATAATCTTTAGATGTCAAATTCAAAGCCTTCTTATAATTTCCAGCATGCATAACCCAAAAGAATGCACCAGCAAGATGAATTTGCTAAACTTCTTGTTAATTTACTGCAGTTGGTAAGTTTTTCGCCGTGACTATAAATAGTAAAGAATGGAATTATCCTCTTTTGTAACCAGAGTCTAGGTCTTTTGGGATACCACAATACTTAAAAAGATATATTTCTGTAACACTCAACCTCTACTAACCTCTTCTATAGGTGGTAAAATGGATTCTTGCTTAGTTTTTTGTGGGCTCTGGTTAGTTTGATCCAATTCACTTTCTTTTCGATTTTATAATTTTTTTTTTGAACATTTTCAAACAGTTAGAACATAGAAACATGCGAGTTCAATAATCAACATTCATTTGGAATTTACAACATACCAAATTAGCTCACTCATACTATCATGACACTGAAAGGAAACACTGTTGTTCAGAAGTGGCAACATGTGCGGGGTGGGATGAAAAGTGATTTAAAACACTCAGTATATATACTTTGTGTTGTTCTAGGTACTTTGGCTCACCCTTGCCTCTTAACATTTTTTAGACATTCCCTAAAAAGATATAGTCACAAATGAATAACAAATGATACATGACAAAGGAATTGTTGTTCTTACATGATGTTTAACCTACCACTAATAGGTGGATGTGAATGCCCAAACAACCGATGAACTGGATGATTCTTTACTATACGAGCACCTGATTTTATTGTGCTATGTCCTTGCAGCCCTAAACTGAAAAACCAAAACATGCATATAAAATTGTATTAAATGTCAAAAAATATCAAAGTCGTTGTTTTCTCATTTTTATTTTAGCAAAATACACCTAGTGATAAGCTATTGAATAAGTGATTTGTGAGTTTGCAGTTAGAAATGTGAGCGAAAAAGGAAAAAGGATGATGGCCGACTTAGGAGACATCAGGAAAGATAACGAAGACCTTTTTTTCCTGTAAAATTATATATTATCATGACCAACATTACCTACAATAACATAAAGGTATTGATGCACACATTGGGGGTCATTGAATGTTAATTTATTACTGATTACAAACCAAATGGGTCATAAATTAATTTGTGACAGAGTTTGGTTGCTGTAAATCAAGCTACAAACCTTCAATTCTAGAAATCTGATGGAATTTTGTGGTCGATATTCCAGATGATCTGGTATCTTAGGAATACTAACTCTTTAATTGCATAGATGTCTCTCGTGTTGGGTTAATTCATTAGCACCGGGCAAGCAATTGGGATGACAGAATGTAGGATTTTAATTGTGGTGTCCACCAATGATCCATTGTACCCCATTCAACTATTTTAGCACCTACAAACTAAAACTAAAAGGTTGAGGTAAATTAATCTTGACAAAAGCTATCTATATATTCATTCTTTATTAATGTATTGCGGTCCTCATCTCTGCCTGGCTAAATACTATATATTCTGTCCTATGGAATTTTCAATAAAACCATTTTAGTTATTTATAATATGTCTAAAATGACTGATATGTTTCCCAAATATTAAAATAATGCTACTTAAATTCTCAATTAACCCTCCAAAATAAAACTTATCAGATTCTCACTACACACTTATACATTTATTGACATACAAAGATAACCATAAGACCTTTTAAAACATAAAGAATATTATTTATTAGGCGAACTTTTTTTCTAATACACCTTCCACAACATGGACAAACCATAATTAATTTTCGAACCATCAAAACATTTAACTTTCCATTTTTATAAAGTGTCTTAAAAATGAAAAAAGAATGGTTCAGAAAGACAAGCCATTTCATCCAAAACATGCTCTAAGAATTTGACCATAACAGCATGGTATGTCCCATTCATGGTATTTATAAACATTGTCGCATTGATATATTGGCATTACAATATGGGTCAGTATGCTTTGAATATAAATTCCATATTTAGTAAAGATGATAGCAGGGAGAATAATACCTCATATATCTTGCTATTGCAACTGTTAGTGTACATAGATACTCGTATACTCCTGTACAACCACCTTCCCATTTTTATATTTTTTTTGAGCGACGGAAATATATTAAAACAAACTAGCAAGAAGCTAGAACTTACACAAACACAAGATGCAGGTTTTTCAACCAATCAATCCAACTAAAAGAAGCCTTACTTCTATATCTACACCAAAAAAAACTCACAATCACATAAAAAATATAAACCTTCTTCGGAAGCTCTGGACCAAAGATGCTTTTGTTACGGAATCTCCAAATACACCACCACATAGTATAACAAACCCCTTCCAATAACTGGTTATTGAAAAAAGGAATATGAAGATTCGATATCCACAAAAGCCACTCCTCATAAGACGACAACTATATAAGAGGAACATCCCACCAAGTTGCTATACGGAACAAAATCTCTCTAGCAAAGTGGCAAGCGAAAAAAAGATGTTTAGAAGATTCAACCTCCTTATCACATATCGGACATAATATATAATCGATATTCATACCCCTTCTTGAGATATTAAGCCTAGTCGGTAAGCAATCGATCTTCACCTTCCAAGCAATAATATTGGCGTTGATTGGAACCATACTGACCCATCTTGTTTTAGAAGAGACCGACGGTAACAACTTGTCACCGTTCGAATAGAAGCTACCGAAAAGGCACATGATCCCTCCAATGACCACGACCATCTATATCTAGAATTAGCAAACACAGTACCTTTCGTAAACCTTTTTAACTCGATATACTGTACCTGTTCAACACCCCCTCTAGGAGACCTGCGAAGAGAAACTTCCAAGTTGTCGTGACCCATATTTGTAGCGACTGAAATATTCTTATTAGATTCCAGCGCATAAATGCGAGGGAACTGATATTTGAGCGCCTTGTCTCCCTTCCAAACGTCGACCCAGAAGCTTGTGTCAATGCCATTTCCCATTTTTCTATGAATATAATCTGTGAAATTCATGCCTTTTTGTTTGAAAAGATCCAACTCCTTCCCTATATCTAGCCAAATAGACGAGTAATGCTTGGAAAGATTCTTACCAATTTTGCCGTCTTGACCATGAATCCCCTTTATAACCTTCGTCCAAAGAGAAGATTCTTGCATATAGAAACGCCAGACACACTTGAACAAAAGACCTCTATTTAAAGCATAGAAGCTCAAAATCCTTAATCCACCTTTATCTTTTGGAGCTAACACTTTATTCCACTTGACCCAAATCGGCTTCTTAGACTGACGATCAGTACCATTAAAAAAATGGCAGTGAGAGGACTCTAAACGGTGGATAATCTTTTGAGGAACTTTGTATATCGACATATTATAAATAGGTAAGGAACCTAAAACTGATTTGATGAGCGTTATTCTACCACCAATGGATAACGTTTTTCTCTTCCATTTTGATAACCTGGAATCAAATTTGTTTACTGTCTCCTCCCAAGATTTAGTCCTAGAGATAATGCCTCCCACCTTTGTTCCTAAATACAGAAACGGCGTTTTAAGAGGCGCACAACCAATTTTTGAAGCCGCCTGAACAATCTTACTATTGTCCACAGAAATTCCTATAAGCTTACTTTTATTCATATTAATGTGCAGACCCGAAGCACGATGGAAGCAATCCAACACCTTAACAATTACATTTATGTTACCCTCGCTCCATTGTCCCAAGAAGACAGCATCATCCGCGTAAAGCAAATGAGAAAGATGAATGGACGGACATATGGTAATGCCTAAAAATAAGCCTGCATCAACCAGCCTTTGAACCGACAAGTGCAGGCTTTCCATAACTAACAAAAATAACAAAGGCGAAAGAGGATCGCCCTGTTTAAGTCCTTTGTAGAACTAACATTCAGAAGTAGGACTTCCGTTTACGAGAATAGATCCTCTTGACGAGGCTAAGCATCCCTGAATCCAATGACACCACCTTTCGCCAAACCCAAACTTTTTTAAGATGTCAATTAAGAAATCCCATCTAACCGAATCATAAGCCTTTTCGATGTCGACTTTAAAAATCATTCATTGTTTATTCTTTCTTTTATACCAATGAATCAACTCATTTAATATGAATGGCCCGTCGAGGATTTGCCTATTATCCACAAATGCCGATCGAACTTCGCTCACAAGGTTTCCCAACACAGAAACTAATCTCTTTGCCAAAATTTTAGCTATAATCTTGTAAAGACTTCCAAATAAAGTGATAGGTCAGAAGTCTTTCACCATATTAGCATTAGTAGTTTTTGGAATCAAAGCAATAAATACGTTAAGCATCATTAAGTCCGAACCGAATCTTTCGGAATCAAAGCAATAAATAGTTTTCGTGTTCATTTCTATTATCAGAACTCGAAAGATCTGGCGGGTATTGCATTTTTTTTTCAGAACTCGAATCAGATTCAGTACTGTCTTTCTTCTTTTTTAGTAGATCATAAATACTAAATGGGTCATCTGAATGAGTACGCGCCTGAGCATCATTAAGTCCATCTTTATTGGGTGTTTGAGAATTAACTTTCTCAAAAATGGTTTCAGAGACCTCTTCCACATCAGACTCACTACCCAACGAATTAGGATTATTTTGTCCTTCATTTGCCTCAAGATTTCCTTCATTGCTAACTACATCGTCATACACACTTTCATCCTCGTCTTCCTCCACAAAGTCAGGAGTCCATCCACCTGCCTCTTTAGCGCGTATCCAAAATACCTTACCCCGAATTATAATTTTGAATGATTCGAGTATGGTGTCTGCATACTTTGTTAAAATACAGATTCGTTTACTATGAAAGCAAAATTCCTCCTGGTCTTCATCATATAAAAGCTCTCCCCATTTAGAAGCAATTCTTTTAAAAGTGTTATTGGTCCACGCCTTTAATGGAACACCTTCAATGTCCAGCCATGTTATTCTTTCGTCTGTGAATACGTTATTCGATGCCTGTTGAAGATGAGAGAACCAGGAAACTACACTTGTATTTGCCATAAATTTTTCCTTTGACGAATTTGCATGGAATTCAATCAACACCCATAATCCCCCCATATATTTAAGTTTGATATCAGCAAACCCTTCATTAGTTAAGACCAGCTTTAAGTTCGATAAGGAGTTAAAAACTTTAACTTTACCCATCAATGCTGTTGACAGATCATATATATTTAAGCAAGAATCATCAAGCACTAATGCCGGTTTTGATTCGACTTCCTCCTGATGAATATTGATCCCCTTTTTTACTGCACGTGCAAACGAGCCAGAATTCTGAGCAAACATATTTTCCTTCGGTACTTCTCCTTGAACATGTGAATTCATCTTCTTGTTTGTCGGTTGATCGGTATTTTGGTTCAAGGGTTTCCTTTGAAACCTAGCAACATTAGCTTGTAGTCTGAAACTACCCACCCATATTGTGCATAAATTAGTCACCAACCATTGAACATTAGCAACCTTAATAAACCTCACAAATCCAAATCTCTTGTCTGATTTGGATGGTGTCCTCTTTTTTTGCTATATCGTCATATGGTGAGCAATGATATGTCAAACCGTATTCTCCTAATTAGTATCTTTCATCATGTATTGCTAATATATCAAAGAGTGCTTATAATATTCTCTATGTAACTCCTAATATATATAACAGTTTTAGTAAGTTTCCTTGCACCATGGGCGCCCGCCCTCACAGGCTAACCAAGGGTTAGAAGATCACCCAAGAACACATGAATAAGGATCAAGGGATATCAGCCATGGATGTTTTTAATGTCAAATGATGCACTAACGAATGCCTAACCATGCTCATAATTTTCAACCTCTCTCCAACCATGCTCTGAATCTACTATACAAAAGTGGAGCACTTCTGTACCTAAAACTAACTATAATAATAAGACGAATAAATGGTTAAGACAAAAACTACAAATAGTTTTACCAGAACTAAGCTATGTTATCTGCAGAGGATCCGTATATGAATTCGTGGTGACGAATCCTATATGAATTTACGTGTGGAACCGAAATTCATAATATGGATTCGTTGATAAACGAATCAAAATATGAATTCATAAAATCATATCTGAATTCATAAATCATATATGATTTCATATAATCGTATAATGAACTTACCAATAAAATCATAAAAAAAGTTCGGCAAAGTAAACATAGTGTCGCCCCCTTCCTATAAGAAAGATAATTTTAATTCCTCGCGTCGCGGAGATATTGTTTTGTTTTGCGTAACGATTAACAGTGTGTGAGATATTTAATTTTTTTAAAAGAGGTGAAAAGTGGTTTTTTATTTTTGATGAAAAAATGAGTGGCTAGGATTGATTCATTGGGTCTATGACAAATATTGGGTCTATATTGAACTTTTGGCTGGTGAGCAATGATATGTCAAACCGTTTTCTCCTAATTAGTATCTTTCATCATGTATTGCTAATATATCAAAGAGTGCTTATAATATTCTCTATGTAACTCCTAATATATATAACAGTTTTAGTAAGTTTCCTTGCACCATGGGCGCCCACCCTCACAGGCTAACCAAGGGTTAGAAGATCACCCAAGAACACATGAATAAGGATCAAGGGATATTAGCCATGGATGTTTTTAATGTCAAATGATGCATTAACGAATGCCTAACCATGCTCATAATTTTCAACCTCTCTCCAACCATGCTCTGAATCTACTATACAAAAGTGGAGCACTTCTGTACCTAAAACTAACAATAATAATAAGACATCAAATAAAAAGACGAATAAATGGTTAAGACAAAAACTATAAATAGTTTTACCAGAACTAAGCTATGTTATCTGCAGAGGACGTAGTACATGGTATAAACAGGAATACCACACTCCTCACTTGAATCAGGAGTTTCATAGACCGGTCTTTATTGAACCAATTGCTATTGAACCAGAAGCATGGCTAGAATCCTTAACCGCCATTATACCCCAAAATATCCAAAATAGTAGGAATGCATTTTATAAGTGTCATAGGAATTCATTATATACTATTAAGAGTAAGTGTCATATAAATGCATTATGTACTAAAATAAAGTTGATCAAGAGCTTCAAACATCAACATCAACTAACACTGAGTAAATCTCAAACAAACCTACACTAATAACATGTAGCTTCATGGTCGTGGTTAAAAGCATTAGATCCCATCAAAAAAATATATACATTTTGAATCCAATCATCCACTTTCCTCCATTATAATACCATTTTTAAAAATTATAAATTCCGCTTTGAGATATGAAATTGTCTTTTAATCAAATGAAAAACAAAAAAGATCGAAAATGTGAAGACAATAGCTCAATTGTAATAGTAATTATACTAAACTTATTTGAAAAGTAAGAATATTGCTTGGACTAATAGAAAAACATCCCACAATGAAAAGTATGTCTATTTTGTCTAACCATTATGAAAAAATTAAGTATGTCTACAAAAGCCAATATGTTTGGACCCCCTAAAAAATATGCTAATTGACCCGAACTTATTATAAAATGTTACCTAATTTTCTCAACATATTGCCATCACTATCTCACATCTAGGAGAGGCTTGACAAGGAAGGGAGGTATGGTGTACACATGTAGCAGAT
>BQNB010013456.1:0-16233 GCA_026074375.1 Tanacetum coccineum | reverse complement strand
TCTTAAGGCTAGGCTTATATGGAATAACCTCATTAACCATATGAATAACTGACTTTTATACTTTCAAGCTTGTAGCACAAAAGATACCAATCATTAGGAGGTAAAGACTGACCACTTGCATAACCGATCTTGATAGTTTCAGCGACCAACATCAAAAAAATGTTGTAATCATATTCTACCTCTTATATATATTAACTGATTAGTAAAGAAACAAGCACCTTTTATGTGGGAAAATTCTAAAAGTAATCACTGCTATCTTAATGTTGCATGTGTCTTGTATAATAAGCATCCAATAATGCTTTCAGCAGCTTCATTTTCCTGATTGTATAGGCATATCATCACCCTCAAGATTAGTCAGCGATCTGTATAGCGGAAAGCTGTGCTTATGGGCTAATAAATGTTGAGTCAACAATAATCTAGAGGGGACATCGGAAGGGTCCTGATGTAGTGGGATCGTTTGGATTCTTTATTAGGTGATAGGTTAGTTGGCCCAAGCCCGATCTGTGGGCTTTGGGTCTATTAGGGTTCATTAGGGTTTACTCATGTAATCTCTATATAAAGTGCATGAATAATAATCATAACCTACGGGGTTTCATTGTCTATCATGGTATCGGAGTGGGTCTGATCCTCAGACCTAGGTGGCTACGTTGAGCCGCCTCCCCTAAACCACCCCGTCAAACCCTAATCTAATCGTCACCCTCTAAACCTTTAAAAAATACCCACCGCTTTTTCTCCTTTTTATGGTGTTATGTTTCGTGATGTTATGATGTTTCTTAGATCAAGTGTTCCTGTTTCAAAAATTGTTTTAAATTTTCTTCCCTTTCTAATTTATTTTTCTGTCACATGGGAAGTTTGGCATCGGATGCAAGCAAAGGGATGTTTGGTGGGATGCACAAGGGGTTCTTTGTGGAATACATAAGATGTGGAAGTCACAAATCCACACAATTGTTAGGATACTTTGGGTTATCCTTTATGTTTCTCTATCCGCTGCATGTAAAGATTTGAAGACTTCAAAGGCTCTCTCCGTTTCTCTATCCCCTGCTAGATCTCCATCAATAAAATAGTTATAGCATTAATGTTTTATGTTTATCTTCAGTTCGAGCTTTCGTGATTTCACCGCTCGGACTGCGGGGGAGTATTAGGTGATAGGTTAGTTGGCCCAAGCCCGGTCTGTAGGCTTTGGGTCTATTAGGGTTCATTAGGGTTTACTCATGTAATCTCTATATAAAGTGCATGAATAATAATCATAACCTACGGGGTTTCATTGTCTAACAGCTTTTACCTGCAAAAATAAAGAACCACGTCATTAAAATGAAAATTTTAAAGTTGGAATTATCAATACCGCAAAAAATCAAACGACCATTCTTGTTTCTTTTTTTTATTTGTTACAAAAGTAGCAAACCTGAAACCCGCTGATATCGACCAAGGAACTATGATAGCTACTTGTTCCTTGCCACTGGTCGAATTTCTCTACCTGAAACATAAAAATTTTGAAAACTTTTATTCATATAGTAAAAATTATTATTGAAATAACACAATATTTGGAAACATACTAGGAAAAAATAGGTATTGATGTAAGTAGTTAACATTTTAAAGTAAAAATCAGGTCAGCAAACCTGACTGGACCTCTTATATAAAACCAGAGAGATTCTTGCTTTAGTATATCAGTACTGAAACTTCATGTACATGTACATGGTTGTTTGGGTCGTTGTTGTGCTTTGAGTGTGCTAGAGTCTTTTGCTTGCTATATTTATCGTCTACCTGCTCGTGGCTCCATATTGTCTCATGTGCGCCAAAATTCTGAAAATGCTGGAATATTCACAATAGGCACAATATAAAATGCTAGAATATTCACAATAGCTCAATTTCAGGTTTCAAACTTAACGAATAATGTTGAAGCAAAATCAACAACTTTTTGAAACCTAAGGTTTAGCAGATCATCAGCTGCAGCTACTTTACTCATAATGCCTGCAAGTAGTTTCCTAGTTTAATGAAAAAAATGGCCCGCCCATCTCGCCGCCTCTAGAATGAAGAAACTATAAATAAAGGTAAGAATTCTCACCAACAATAGGATTATTTGCTGCAGATCAAGGCTTTTTATTCTTTGGTGTCATCGGTTGAACCAAGCTTGTTGAAACGGGACTGCTACATGTCTCGATCTCCCCACAGAGAAACCCTTTATCCTCTACTGCAAATGAAGTATCAGCCTGCTCATTAAGTGAGACCATTTAACATTGACTCAAACACAAAGTACATACTGGAATCAGTTAAAACTAAAATACCTGAAGTTCGTTTAAATAATTGATAATACGCACATCTTTCACGATTTTGTTAAATTTTCAAATAGGTTTGGAGTTTCAGGACAATAATTCACGTCGCTCGATTGTGTCATCTTTCGTACCCTTTTGTGCTCTTGCACTCCAACTCTAACATAGCTGACCTTAGAGCCACGCTGCAAGAAACTTGATTAGTGAGACTCTTTTTTCATAGTTGGAGTAGCAAATTAGATCAACAATTACCATTGCTATGAATTAGATAGACCGTTTAGGAAAAATGGGCTTATCTCTTAACCATAGATTCTCAGAACTATTGCATAGCAGACCCCAACCCTTGATACACACGAAAACATTTCAAGACATTTTGTACTTGGATCATGTTAAAGATAGGGGAGTAAAATTGTTATTAATCATAGCAATATAGTATGGAGAATGCTTAACGAAAGAAATCATATTCAGCCTCGGAATTTGATAAAGTCAAGAAAAATATAATGGAGTAATCTTTTAACCTCACAAATCAAAGTCAATATATTGCATCAATGAGATTGCTATTTCTTCAGATTAGCTTCTTGATTATAAGCATTTTTTAGTGTTTGGCTAAAACAAACTCTTTATGCATATATGCTTCTATATAATTCTCTCTTAAAAAATCAATTTGTCATTACCGGTTTGATACATTTCGGGTCCTATATAACATAATGTGACCTTTAGAAAGTTACGCCCAGTAAACAAATTGACATATAACTATGGTCATAACTACAATAGCCTTAACTGAATATTACAGTATATACATCATTGTATTCCAAAACTAAATTTCATTTACTTAGATTTTAACCCAATATGACTAAACAAAAAACACCATTACATTTTTCAATCTAAATTGCTAAGTGAGAATGTTGTCAGAAGTTTCACTATGAGTTTCAAAGGGCACTATTTCTAAATCAGCAATGGCAAAGAATACATTCGAGAATTAGTTTTCATCGGTTTACTCTTGGTTCTTCATCCATCTTCTTCCTAAGAAAACAATCTCTTTTCTATCTCTCAACGTTCACATAACATGATACAACTACATATACCTAAAACCAACTACTCCGGTATTAGTTTATACCAGTTCTTCTTAAGACAACATTTTATGTTTAAGCTAACTGATATTTTTCAAATGTTTAAACATCCATATAACTTTGTGATTATTATAGTTAACATATATATTAAAAAAATGAAAAATACTTATAGAAACATCAAATAACAAAAATAAAAGCAGAAACTTTTTATACCAAAGCCACTCCGTGCTATGACCCATCGAAACCCAATCTCCTAGAAGTTATGTTGCATTAAACCCACATTGTTGCGGTTGTCGTAAGGGACTTCTACAAGAAGTTTTACAACTCCCTAGGCAGTGTACCTAACCGTTGTAGTGTAGTATAAGCAAGACTCGGGGTTGTTATCGTTCTCTAGGGGAATAGGTTGGGAAGGCTTGATCACGGTCTAACAGAATTCTAAGGTTGATAGAAGATTCTTTTTGTGTTTTTATATTTTATGAAAGCATGTAAAATCATATATTGGAGAGGTGGTTTTGATTTTACTATTAAACTAAATAAACTAACTACGGGTGATAACAATATAATAAAAGACTATGTTTATTTAATCATGTATTATATTACTCCCTAGATTGCTTCTCCTAGTGTTGGTTGCTTGTCAACTTGTGATGATCTGTTGTCTTATTTCCTAAATCATGAACGAATTACACGAATCCACCGTCTATTTAATAATCCGTTAACGCAATGCATAAGTAAGGTAGTTTGAAGACTATTACAAGGCCCTAAGGTATATTAAATGCAATGAAATATATTAAGAGTGGATCAACCATATAAGGGGCAAGGTAGTATGAAGACTGTTACCCGATGGTATCCCTTTCTACATAATCATGTTTTCCTAGACAATATCAATAGGTCATACAAGACAAATTTGGTTTTCTAAGACCTTCACTTGTATATTAATCACAAGAAGCGTCACCACTAAGTATATGATCTATGGTTTTCATAAATCATAATTAAACACAATAGAAGGTTTAGGCCAAGCCGTTATAAAGTAAAGCAACGAACATAATGAATCAAACAACACATAGAAATATAGAATGGATTAAGAACTAATATTACTTGTTTAAAACCATGAAATTGAAGAAGTACAATAGGGTTTTTGTTGCCTATAATCGTCCCTAACAGATGTAAATAAAACTAGGGTTTGTCCCTTTCTTTATTCTAAATGTTAAACACTTAAAACCTAAAAATGGAATTTGTATCTTATAAGAAAATAGTTACGACGGTCGCGTGTTAATCGTGGACACCATCATGAATAGAATATTCTAGATAATGGGTTAGGTCGTACAATCTGACGCCGTCTGGAGATCTTGTGACGCCGTCTTGAGATGGGTTGTGACGACGTCACGTGTAATCTGTGACGCCGTCTCCAGCTTTTGAGTAGAAATTCTTGAGAGATGTTGGTGTAGGTTCGTAGTCTTGTCCGTTTCTTCTCCAAATGAGCCCAAGTCACGTGTATTTCATCCAAATGCCTTCCAAATGCCAAATACCTAAAAAAGAAACGATTAAGTACCTATTTTGGGCATAAATGCACGATTTAGGAGGTTAAATAACCACGAATAAGGTTTTTTTAATATAAAAATGGCATCTCATCAAATTACCACTACAATTTGGATTTGCTTATCCTAAGCCAAATGGGCTTTTCTACTAGACATAGCAATATGAGGACATTTTTACCTATCTTTAAAAGTATTTTACAACACACTTTCTGACTCGTAATTAAAAGCACGGAAAGTACATACTAGCACCTCACATAAGTGTTTGGGATTCTCTCTTTCACTCGGGTGTATAATAAATTATAACATAAGGGGAAATGGAAAATCAACACTCATTACCTGTCATCGCATATAAATTACCATAGGCTTGGTAAAGGATCAAACCTCCATCGCTAGGCGCAAGCATTATTCATTACTATCTAAGAGGTCTTTTTAAAGGGTTGTGGGGTGTAGGTTTAAGATAACATATAATGAAAACGAAAACAAATGGGATACATTTGGGTGGCTTTGGGAGAATTTAGAGTGGAAGGGTTAGCTAATTATTTACACGAATACACGCTGGTTTGGTTGCTAAGCCAAAACTCGGACGGAGATATACAAGCTTTACATAACTCTACATCAATCTATTTTCTTTTTCTTTTCTATATATATATTTTTAGACATAATACATCATAACTTGGGGTTTACAACACGTACCTCTACACTTGAGCTTTTACATGCTCGATATTTACAATCTAACTAATGACCCGATTTGAGGTGGATCAAAATAACATAAAGATCATCTAACAAACATATAGGGGTATTGACTTAACTTTTCTTCCCCATTCTTCCGTGAAATAAATACTACCATGAATCCCAATCATCCCAAAACAGTATTTACAAGGATAAGGACTTAGCAACCGTGTACTCAATAATTAACTTGGGTTAAAATAATAATGTACCAAAAGTGAGTACATATAAGGTGGGCTAAGGCTATTTGGGTGTAACGATTGGTTTAAGGGTGAACAATGTTCTTCATTAATAGTCTGACTTAACCAGAAAATTATGAGAAGCGTGAAAAAGGATAGGCTCGAAGGGTTGTACTAGGGGTATCCTTCACTAAAGGTGAGTGCATGGCAAGGGTGTGGGATAGTTATATGATCGGTGTGACCATTATAATAATTACAGGTGTAAAACATGGGTTAATCCTAATGCCTCTTATCAAGCAAATCCTAATACTTACTATGCGGTCTCGGGATGCATCACAAAAACAAGTTCTAGAATTTAATATACTACTGGTACACTCTCATAATCCTAAAGTAACCAATACCAATGTTCCAGAAAAGGCGACAAAACCACGCATACACATCCGTAACGACAGAATAGACACACATGATTGCTCACTCCTTAACTCGAACAAGCTAAAGGTATAACATCTATGGGGCGAATTATCACATTTGGGGGGTAGAATTTGAGGGTTTTTGTGCTAGTAATATAAATTCCTATCCATGAGACGCTCTTAATACTTGGTTTTCGTCGGTATGTGTCATAAAAAAATTTAAATTTGGGTCAAAATCACCTCTTATGCTATGTTTCGATATATTACCCATTATTTTAAGGACAAAGCAAATGGCAAATGAAAGAATAGTTTCTAAGGCTTATTTCCTCCCCTACACTTAAGTTAAACATTGTCCCCAATGTTCTATAAAAATACCTGTAAAAACGAATAAAGGGAAAAGAAAACAAGGAAAAGAAACTAGTACTCCCTAGGTTGCTCAATAATAGAAAGAAACATGCGATACTGGTTTTAAATCATCATCCAAGATCATCAATGAAATTTCATAAGATTTCAGCTCTTCTCATCAAATATAACCTGTAAATAAAAGACAAAGACAACTATACCAAGCATAAAATGTGCGATATACAAATATACAATATGAATTTAGGGTTTGACTCGATAAAGCAGTAAAGATAGGATGAGAGAATTGTCAAACTTATTGGTTTTGCAGGTTTATAACAGAAGATTACATATTTCAAATATTATGCAAGTTTTATTTTCAAAAATAATTAAAAACTATAAGTTTTCTGGACCTGGGCGTTTAACGCCATCAGGAAAATCCTGACCCCGTCACAGGTGTCGTGAAGACAGCATCGCGTGTAAATCATGATGCCGTCTCCACGTACTGTGAAAATGAAAATTTTGTTTTTGATGAAAAATTTCCTGTACTTGATTCCATAAGTCAATTCCTGTACAAATAACTGCATAAAACCTGAGATTTGAAAATTTACTCATATGACTCGAAACTGACGCGAATTAATCTAAACAAATTATTTAACATGCTTGAACTTGGTTCAAAAACTGGATAGATTCCCCTACACTTATTATTTGCAAAATACCTTTGATTGAAGTTAAGACGAGGTTAAAAACAATACAAAGCATGATTACAAGATAGAGTTCGAACACGATAGAATAAAATGAAAAGAATAAAACACATGACACTCCTAATTGTGGAAAAAGTAAATATTGGGTTGCGTCCCAAAAAAGCGCTTTTCTTTATTTACGAGTCTTGTAGCTAGACTCGAAGTCATACATTCTTACGTGACTTCTCCTTCATCATCCATCCCAGTTAGGTATTCGGGTCTAAGCTCTAGGCATTCTTTGTAAAATCCTAATATCTTGCTCATTACGTACTCTACCCCTCTTCTCTTGTCTTCCTCGTTCCTAAGGTAGACTGATTTTGTGTGCTCTTTCTCAAGGTTCGACAATGAGTTGTATTGTTCTATCTTATATTGCAGCTTATAGGCAACTTCATCGTTTCTGTTGGTGAACCTAACTACTCCTTCTTGTGGGTCATGAGTCATGTTAGATATTTCCACCAAAGGTTTCCCTAGCATTACTTGTGACATCCTAGGGTCTATAATTGAGCTAATATCCTCAATAATCATGAAGTCCACGATATAGGTAAAGTTTCCTACGAAGACATGCATTCCTTTAATCCTTCCTATAAAATTGCTAACTCCTCCATTCGCATTTTCCCTAGGGTCGAGTTTTCTTCTCATTATCCAATTATACATTATTCGGGTCATGATATTTAGAGGGGAGTTAGGGTCAATGTAGGCTTTTTCTACATGAACATGCCCAATGTTGCATGGTATCTTGAGGTTCGAGGGGCATCCTTCCATAATGATGGGGTTTCCCTATTTACAGCTGGCTTGTCTGGGAAATGTTTGCCTCCGTGGAACATGCTTTGATGGAGTTGATTAAAGTGGAGGGGTGTGATGAGCATTGGCAATCTATTGTTGGGTAAGAACGAGCAGACAAAACTAGGGAAGTACTCAGTTTCGGGTTCTTAACCGTGTCGCTAGGTAGTGTGCCCGCTATTCGACCAGTGATGGCCTTTAACACTGTGTTAATTTTGTTGGCCATCTTGCTTTGTTGTTGTTTGAAATCGGCTTCAAACTTAGACAATCTAGCGTGTTGAGATGCCATGAAGTTGGATACCAATCCTTCTAGATTTGATTGATTGTTAAAGCTTTGAGGATTGTTGTTGAAGGGATGATTCGGGATCGAACCGTTAGGTTGGAACCTGTTAGGCGGGTTTGAAAAATTATTTTGGGAATTTTAGGGTTGTCTTCACTTAAGGTTTGGCAATCTATTGTTGGGTAAGAACGAGCAGACAAAACTAGGGAAGTACTCAGTTTTGGGTTCTTAACCGTGTCGCTAGGTAGTGTGCCCGCTATTCGGTCAGTGATGGCCTTTAACACTGTGTCAATTTTGTTGGCCATCTCGCTTTGTTGTTGTTTGAAATCGGCTTCAAACTTGGACAATCTAGCGTGTTGAGATGCCATGAAGTTGGATACCAATCCTTCTAGATTTGATTGATTGTTAAAGTTTTGAGGATTGTTGTTGAAGGGACGATTCGGGATCGAACCGTTAGGTTGGAACCTGTTAGGCGGGTTTGAAAAATTATTTTGGGAATTTTAGGTTGTCTCCACTTAAGGTTTGGATGACTTTTCCATGATGGATTGTAGGTGTCACCCAGATTGTTTTGCTCGGGCTTAAAAGTATACCACTTACCTCCCGCTTCATCGGTACGCGAGGATGCATATTCAACAAAGGCTTGTTCAGGATCTTCCATGCAATACTGAGTGTCGTGGGGACCACTGCAGATCTCACATGAGGTAGTGATTTTGTTCACTTGAGTAGGTTGCATTGGAGCAAGATGAGCTTCCATCAAGCGTTGGACTTGATTTTCGAGCTCGATTAGACGGCGGTCGGATGTACTCGGGACATCTTGAGGCAAAGTGATTGCCTTGACCGGCTTAGCGAAATCCCTTGGGTCGTTCCAACTTTCGTTGTCATAGAGGGCGAGGTCCTCTAATAATGCCCAGGATTCTTTGGCGTTTCGGTCACGAAGCTTACCACCGGCCGATTGGTCAATGGTTCGTCTTGTGACGGGATTGACATGGTCATAAAAAATTTGGACTTGGAGCCAAAGGTCGATGCCATGATGAGGGACTTTTTGTAGTAAGTCCTTGAAACGAGTCCATGCTTCAGATAGAGATTCTCCATGATGTTGTTGGAACATCAGGATATCATTACGGAGTTTTGCAGTCCTTCTCGGTGGAAAGAATTGAGCAAGGAAACGAGTAGTAAGATCCTCCCATGTGGTAATGGATCCTGCTAGAAGTCGTTCAAGCCAATTGCTAGCTTGATCGCGAAGGGAAAATTGAAATAAACGCAGGCGCGTTCTTTCCCTGTTTTCACAGTCAAGGTCAACTGAGTCCACAAGTTTTAAGAAATCCTTGAGGTGTTGGTTTGGATCCTCGGAACCGAAGTCCGTGGAATGAGCATCCGTTTTGCACCAATCGGATGGTGTCGGATCAAAGAGGTACCACGTTGTTCCCCACAGGGAGCTCGATGGTATTCCTATAGCCTTCATGGCTAGGTTTGGAGTAATCTCCAAGAGTACGAATAGGATTCTCGTCTCCTATAGAGGTTGACGAGAATGGGTTACGAAAAAATTAACACAAAGAAAAGATAGACTACGAGAAAGGTAATATACGGAATTAAAGTCTCACTTGAAAGGATTCAAGCGAGTAGAACTAAGTTAAACATAGATCAAAACCTAACTATTCCCCATGCAGCGGCGCCAAAAACTTGATGCGATCGTCGTAGGACTTCAACAAGAAGTTTTACAACTCCCTAGGCAGAGTACCTAATCGTTGTAGTAGTAGTATAGGCAAGACTCGGGGGTTGTTATCGTTCTCTAGGGGAATAGGTTGGGAAGGCTTGATCACGGTCTAACAGAATTCTAAAGGTTGAGAGAAGATTCTTTTTGTGTTTTTATATTTTATGAAAGCATGTAAAATCATATATTGGAGATGTGGTTTTGGTTTTAGCTATTAAACTAACTACTGGTGTTAACAATATAATAAAAGACTGTGTTTATTTAATCATGTATTACTCTTTAGATTGCTTCTCCTAGTGTTGTTTTGTCACACTTGTGATCTATGTAATTATTTCCTAAGTCATGAACAAATTACACGAACCCGTCGTCTATTTAATATTCCGTTAAGGCAACGCACAAGTAAGGTAGTATGAAGACTATTACAAGGCCCCTAAGAGTATATTAAATGCATTGAATATTTAGTGTGGATCAACCTATAAGGGAAGGTAGTATGAGACTGTTACCCGATGGTATCCTTTCTTACACAATCAGGTTTTCATAGAATATCACAGCGATAATACAAAGCTGGTTTTCTAAGACCTAACATGCATATTCATCACAAGAAGAAACACCACTAAGATCTGCATCCTAGGTTTCATACAATCATAAATAAACACAATAGAAGGTTTAGCCAAGCATGTTATAAATAAAGCAAGAACAATAATGAATCAAACAACACATAGACATATTGAATGATTAAGATAATCTTACTTGATTAAAACATGAATTGAAGGAAGTACAATAGGGTTTTGAGGCCCTAAAATTTGTCCCTATCAGCTGATAAACGAACTTGGTTCGTCCCTTTCCTTTTACTCTAAAGTTACCACACTGAAAACCTAAAAAATCGGGTGGGGTGGGGGTGGATTTTTGGGGTTTATTTTTTTATTTTTTTACTAGGGGAAAAAAAAATTTCGGGGGGTTTGTGGGTTTTAAAATATCCGTTTTTTGTGGGGGGGAAACGGGGGCCGTGGTTCATGATGGAATAAAAAAAAGGGGGGGGGGGAATTATATCAAGATAACGGGCTGGTCGTTATTAATCTTGAGCCAGTTTGGGAGATATTGTGACGCCGTCTTGAGATGGGTTGTGACGGCGTCACGTGTAATCTGTGACGCCGTCTCCAGCTTCTGAGTAGAAATTCTTGAGAGATGTTGGTGTAGGTTTGTAGTCTTGTCCGTTTCTTCTCCAAATGAGCCCAAGTCACCTGTATTTCCTTCAAATGCCTTCCAAATGCTAAATACCTAAAAAGGAACGATTAAGTACCTATTTTGGGCATAAACACACGATTTAGCGGGTTAATTGACCCTAAAAAGTGTATAAAATGACACCTCATCACACATGAACAAAAACACAAATTGAAGCTTTAAGCTATAGGAATAAATAAAAATTTGTATAAAACAACATACCTTTAATTTCTAAAACCATCTGTTTGCGCTAATGAACTGGTGGTACCAGAAAATTAAACCCAACCCTAATCTGCTTATGTATTTTGCCCAAACTAAATTTGATGATGTACATTCATCTAAATTGTAACCATCAGAAAAAGATGAAAAGGAAGAAAATGGGAGCGGTGGTGGTGTTATTGATTTTTGAGTTCTGGTCTTAATCATGGGCCCGAGCAAGAAAGTTACGCTCGAATGGGCAAACTGATAATGTATAGAAACAACATTATAAACTGGTTCGATAGGAGGGCAAATTACAAAAATTACCGAATGTTTTAGAAAATTTACATTACAATTTTTTTCGCTAAGAGAGAATGTGCCCACCTGGGGCCCCTTATGCTTCCGCCGCTAGTCTTAACCACTAGTGACCAGACATTGTCCTCGTAAGTCATTAGTAGATCCGATCGTGGTATGTTTGGGTCTTGACCATAGTATCGAGGCTGATGTTTTTAACACACATAGCACAAAACTGTATGTTTACGGGCTGCGTATATGTCCCTACTAATGAGTATGATTGGTAGAGCATATCTAATGGATGTTTATAAGAGAAGTTAATACTGAGTCATGAGTTATCGTCTTAGGTGGAGTCCATACCATTGCACGTCAAAGTTTATAGAAAAGAGATGATAAAAGGTTTATACACGTGAACCAAAGGCATACACTACAATTTCTTATAAAAAGATGAAGATGTCTATAATATTGTTAACTATAGTGGACATATATCTCACGCTTACATAGCATGAAGAAGTCAAATATCCGAAGAACCAGTACCCAACACCAAAGGCCTGGGTTGGTACCACAATGCAAGAATGATGACTCCATCCCCATACCATGTTTACAAATTATGCTTAACGATTTACCATAATGAAAATTATGTTTAGAAAAATCACATGCGATTTGTAAATCACATGTGATTAGTAGTTTACAAATCACATGTGATTTTGTGAAATCACTTATTGGTGGTGTACCCCATCTCACGGTCAGAGCCCAGCCTCCGATGCTGCACACATAACACTTCGAAATGAAAAAGAAACACCTTCAATCGTAGAACAAAAATACGTTAAGTGTCAACTCGACAAGTCTACGTTTATAAACCAAAAAAGGGAAGAGGACTAGCTACCCTCTATATGACCTTTTAGGCAAAATAAACAAAGACGCAAAAGCATATGCATGACAATGGACTTAGGATTCCAACAAAAAGGCCACAAACAGAGCAGAAGCTCAAGAACGAACTGAACATGCATAAACGTAAAAGCGTAACTAAAAGTCACGAATAAAGAAATAGTCAAAGAATTGGAAAAAAGGATCGAAAGAGCACACAAGGGATGGGTAGATGAGCTCCCCCAAGTCCTCTGGGCCCACAAACAAGCCCGAAAAGAATCAATAGAAAGACACCATTCAGTCTCACATATGGAACAAGGGCAGTGCTACATGTAGAGATCAGCGTGCCAACAAAAAGAACAAAGAAAGTTGATCTCGTGCAAAATGAAAAAGAATTAACAATAAACTTAGAAATACTAGAAGAAAAAAGAGAGGTAGCAGCTATCAGGGAAGCCGCTTATAAAAAGAAGCTTTAAGAATACTACAACAAAAAAGTAAGACCATCGGTATACAAGCCCAGAGATTACGTACTCCGACTCAATAGTGCAAGCAAAGTTGAATACACTGGCAAAATGAGACCGACATGGGAGGCTCCTTACAAAGTACTCGAAGTTGATGGCAAAGGAGCCTACGTCCTATCAACTTTTAAGGGAAGAGTAATCCAAAGAACTTGGAACAGAGTCAACCTCTAAAAATATTATATGTAAGGGTGTAGCCCACGGGAGCTATGAACTCTCATAAATACCTATCAATTTCATTTCTGTTATCATTTCATTTAACTAAAGACCTTCCTAAAAGGCAATTGTACCAGCCACGTGTATACAATTTATGAAATAAAAAACAAACACCTTCAATCGTAGAACAAAAATACGTTAAGTGTCAACTCGACAAGTCTATGTTTATAAACCAAAAAAGGGAAGAGGACTAGCTACCCTCTATATGACGTTTTAGGCAAAATAAACACAGACACAAAAGCATATGCATGACAATGGAACTTAGGATTCCAACAAAAAGGCCATAAACAGAGCAGAAACTCAAGAATGAACTGAAGATGCATAAACGTAAAAGCATAAGTATTGTTCAAATAGGCTTACAACTGCCTAAAAAGAGCTACACATAGCTCAAATAACCACATAATTGTTTAAAGAAGGCCACACAGTCACCTCCAAACATAAAAACAAGCTTGTCTTAAGTAGGGGTGAGCGTGGTGCGGTTTAGTGCGGGTTTTGACTAAAACCGAACCGCAACCGCATTTTCGATTTTTATAAAAATAGAAACCAAACCGCACCGCATTTTACGGTTTTGGTTTTGTGGGTTTTTTGCGGTTTTTGCGGGTTTTAACCGCACCGCACCATGTGATGTGACTTGTATAATTAATGTGGGTTTTTGTGGTTTTTGGTTTACAATGTTTGTTTTTTTTTGTTATAACAATGCATATATTTAATGTAAATACACACACACTTATGACTTATAAGAATATTAATGATAATATGCACTAGAAGCCTTATCACACACATTAAATAATTAGTGTGCCGTTTTTCGATGCGGTGCGATGCGGGTCTTACTGTTCGGTTATACAGGTAAAATCGCAACCGCACCGCATTTTGCGGTTTTTCTTTTTTCTTAAAACCGATCCATCGGTTTTTGCATGGTGCGGCTTTTGCGGTTTGGTTTTTTGCGGTTTTTGCGGTTTTTGCGGTTTTGCGATTTGCGATGCGATTTCTGCTCACCCCTAGTCTTGAGGCAACAAAGCAAACCCACCAAAAGAACCACAAATCATAAAAGCTTTACAGATAAAAGGAAATGACATCATAAAGGGACAACCTCTTGAATGGTAGGAGGATCCACAGCAGCAAGCAGTCCGGGACTTTGGCCAACCTTCTCCACAAGAAGAGAGATATAGGGAAATTCAAGCTTGTAGAAAGCCTCGGCAGCCTCATTAAAAATCTTTTCAGAATCAGGATTATAATCATCAACATCTTTGAAATCCCAAGAACTACCTAAACCGTGTACCTCATTCAAAGCCTACGATCTACCAAAAGTAATGGCTTTTTGCTGAAGGTCACCCAAAGCACAGTTAAAATGCTTAGAAGAAAAAAGCTTCTTAATAGCTAGAGGAAGGAAATCCCTAACCAACTAAGCTCTCTTAAGATCAGTAATTTGAAATTTAGAGGATAAAGCCGCAACTTCCTCCCGAAGACTGGACTCTTTAGACAAAAGTTACTCCTTCTCTACCTTCGAATCCTGGAACCTTTTACTTAGGTGCTCAACTTCCTCCACGGAAGGACGCAACATATCTAGCTCATCAGAAACTTCTTTTGGGAATCTTCAGTAGAAGCAGCAACTTCCCTCAACATCAAAAGCTCTTCGGAAACTCGAGCATTCTTAGATCTCAAATCCTTAACAACCTGGCGACCCTCCATATCCTGATTCTTCTAGGCTTTAGAAAGGCTACCCTCAAGCTTGGACATCTCATGCTCAAGGAATCCATTCTTACTCCTTAAGGAAATAAAGTCATCCTTGAGTTTGGAATAATCCCTAGAGACAATCCTAGACTTATTAGTCAACATATTTCCAACTACAGCAAGATGGAGAGCATGAACATCATAGATGTTAGCCAAGTCATCAAGGGACAGGGAATGCGGCTTGTTTTTAAGAGAGGGACAGTGAAGGCCAGAGAGCACATTGTGGGCAGAGTAGGCTTCTTGAACATCTGGGTAAGAAAGAAAAGAACAAGAATATTACACTCAGAATAAAAAACTAAAGGAAAATAAAATAAAATAAAAACCAATTACCAAGAATAAAGGGATCATGACTAGCCTCCGAACTCTCTAAGTGACGGGCTAACACCCGTGAGTGTTTTCCCACACCTTTGGGAGCGGAAGTCGGCAAAGGAGGGATACTTCCCCACGAACTTATCCTCCTCAGACCTTCCTGTTCCCACCTTTTGGCTTCATGCTTCGAGGAGTTACCAGCAACAATAAGCTTTATCACAGTGGCACCCTCATCAAAAGCAACATCTATTGAACATCTTTTCTTTGAACCATCAGCAGAGCCCGCACCTTTCTTGGAAGGGCTATCACCAACAACCGCAAGCTCCAACCCAGTGACATATCGACTTTTGGAAACTGAGGAAATCTCTCCTTGGTCATTGTCATAAATAGATTTTAAATAATCCATGAAAGGACTACCCACATCAATAGGTTGACCCGCAGGTCTCATAGAGAAAGTAGGATTTTGACCAGGCCTCTTCATGAAATTTATGAAAGATGCCTCTAAAAGAAAAATAAAAACACATGGTCAGTCAAAGAAGGAAAAGCATAAAACAACAAGGCCACAGATTCAAAAATCTTACCCTCCTCATCAATAAATATTAAAGGAACACTCGGAGCATATTCCCAAGAACTAGCAAGGCCGGCAAGATACAAGATAGGATCTGGGAAAGTCTGAGCTTCGAAAGGATGGCGCGCAAGGCTAGCACACAAAGCCTCATCAAATGGATCCGTAGTTTTTTGAAAAGTAAGCCTACCACCAGCAGGACCAATGTTGTAAAGAGACCTAAAGAGATCCAACGAAGGCTCCCCCCGTAGGCTTTACAAGCAACAAAAAAAAG
>BQNB010013455.1:63747-76256 GCA_026074375.1 Tanacetum coccineum | reverse complement strand
CCGCCTGCACTTTCTCAAAGTTGGGGAGCAAACCTGCAATTTAGGGAAACCACAGGGAGCATATTTGCAGAAAACTCTATATTTTATTATCATAAATCTATTTTTCAAAAACGTAAGGCTGAAATCTAAAAAATTAGCAAGTGGTTGTGTAACTTATTATTAAGCCTAGAAGGAGCTTTTTCGGGGAAAGAACATTACAAGAGTTATTAAACCACACGATCCATGAAAACGAAAGGGGCTTGATTTCTATGAATAATAGCCCCTTATTTGGTCTTTTGGAAGCCAAGACCACATCATAGCGGAACCGCAAGAAAAAATATTGTTATTAGATGAACAAAAAAACACTCCGTTTCCATTTCCATTTCCATTTCTTTGGTATGAATTCTCCCTACCAAACACCCTGGTTTAAATCGAGTATATATGGAATTGACCCATTTTTCTCAATAAAACCAAAATAAAAAATATCTGTCAATCCCACATCGTTGGGCAATGAGAAGTGGGTTTAGGAAGAGATTGTATAAATGGTGAGCTTAGTTGTTCACAAGAGTTATCTTTGCGCTTGAGGCAATGATGCAACTAATGAGGTAATAACCGAGGCGCGTCAATTGCTTGTTGAAAACTATTTCCAAACCCCCTCCTCGGCTTTGATTCTGCCTTGGCCGTCGAGAATTTCTAGAAGGGTTCCTTTCTATAAGGGTAAAACCCTACAATTTCTAGTGTTAAATTTGGTATTAATGATCATTTTTTTTATCTTTGAGTGACAAATTAAAGCAAAGTAGCTCAGTAGTCCGTTCCAATGAATATTTAGACCAAACAAAAGGAATGTAAGGTATTGTTACTAGATGAACTCGTTTTTTTTGTCCTCTTTTCTGCAGTAATCTAGATTTTGGGTCCTTTATGTAGAAATCAAAAGGGAATACTAAAAAAAATATTGATCAGATTCAATGAATAATGTACATTACACAAGATTAAATAGAAAATAAACACAGGAAACCCTAAATGTCAAACGGGCGTAGACTAATACGGGTCAATTAATCGGAGGGGCACCAATTTCTTTTAAAAGTCCGGTTCATATACTATTTATTGAAAGCCCAAATAAAAAATATACAATTTATATAAAGCCCAAATAAAGAATGTGTAGTAGACTTGTAGTCGGTTACGTATTGCCGTGTAATATGGCTATATATATATATGGCGTCTCATGTCCCACAAAGGTACAAACGAATAAAAAAGAATATCAATCGACAATTAGAAAAGACGAACATTCGGCAATTATTATAAGGTAAAGTTTTTTTACTTTTTTATTATAAATTTTTAGTTGAGAATTGTTATGGTTTATCAAATTTAGAGCCTTAAGCTATTGATTTTTTAGTTCGAAGAGTTTGCAACTTATTATCTTATTGAGAATGATTTGTTAGATAATGTCGATTATAAGGAGATAGTCAAGAACTTTGCTTTAAAAAATGCTAGAAGAATTGCATTATTCAAAAATAAAATAGTCTTTGTGATAGTATTTTTTGGATATTTATGACTTTTTTATATCGATTAGTATATTTGGATATTCGTAAATTTATTTTTAGCATCGATAACGGTTGTTTTACTCGTATAATTTTTTTAAAGCGGCCTTTTTTTCAATTAAGGCCCAGGTCACCTAAAATCCTCGGGACGGCCCTGACCACATCTAGAATGACACGTATCTTACCAACTTCAACATAGCACTATCTCAATCCATTATAAGGTTAGTTTGAAAAGTAGCATTTTAGATGCTTGCTAGTCAGGGCCGTCTTTAGGGGAGTGCAAGAGGTGCCATTGCACAGGGCCACCGCTTGACTAGGGCCACAAAAATCCATACACTTCTATTATATATATACAAAACACGAGGTTGAGGTTAATTAGTCCACGCACTACTCATACATGTGCATATTCTGTGTGTGTTTAAGGGACTCTTTGTAGTGATGGCACAGAGCCACCGAAATCCATGAGACGACCCTGTTGCTAGTGTCCTTTAAGGACTAAGAATAAGGGATATCACCCTTATTATTGTACTTCAATGCTTTTTTGATGTAATAATATTTACCGGAGAAACCTTTTACCAAAAAAAAAAAAATCCATTATAAGGTTATTATGCCAAATATCATGTTATGCCGATTGAGCAAACACATAACACACTACATATGTACTGCACTGAGTTACACTTGCATCATTAAAGTCCATTAGTTATATATTTTTTTGATACCGGAAATATTGTCAAAAACTATATATGACAATGATTTAAATGCCATTTTTTATGATGTTAGATTATTTTATTATTTTCCAAAATATGTATTCTCAAATTTATATACTATAAAAAATAAGTATCTTTTATAGTGTTTCAATAATTTATATTTATTGTAATTTAACATTAATGTCTTCTATTCACGAGGCTAACATGTAATTTATTTACGTAATACCATAAATCGATCATTTAGAAAAACACTGTCAATAGTTTTTTAAGGCCCCGTGAATTTCACGGGTCAATAAACTAGTATAAATTATATATGTCCGGAAATTATTCGAGCCTACGGTGGACGCAACAAACGTAATTATTAGAAACGATGTTTTATATATTATAGAAATATATAATTAGTGAATTTAGCAAACACAAGATAAAAACATTAGTTAGTTGTTTAAATGTTAAACTAAAAGGACTAATGTGTAAAACCGAGAAAAAGGAAGGTTCGGGTTGCCCCTTTTCCTTTGGGCCGGCCGAATACCCCCTCCATAAGGAGATGAGATTGCTTTCTTTTCCTTCAAGTTATAGAAGCTATATAAAGAGATTCAAGGGTTCATTATTGATATGTGTTTTAAGAAAATAAACCTTAGGGTGTGTTTGGTAGGGAGAAATGAAGATAAATAGATTTGGTTTCATTTTTCAAGTATGTTTGGTAGAGAGAAATAAAAAGGTGGAGAATTGATGAGAATTACGTTGAGAAATAGAAAGAAATGATAGTGTATTTTTTGTCACCCCCATTTTCACAATTTTTATAGAGAATTTGGAGAAATGAGCTTTTATTTTATTTTATTTTTTTTGCTTTAATTTTTCTATTCTTTTTAAATCACGATAGATTCAAAATCGAGCCAAGACTAAAAATTACATACTCACCCGACCTTATTTGAATTTTGGTTACTCGGGTTCGGGTCAACTCGGGTCGGGTTCATTCGGTTTCGGGTCAGCCCGAATATGAGTAAAATGTAATAAAAAATGCCTTTTTTTACTCTTTTAAATAGTAAATTTATATTAAAAAATTAAAAAAAATATTTATTCGGGTCGATTGGGTCGACTCGAACCCGAGTTAGCAAAACTTTTTTAACTCGATACCCGACCCTATCTAGCATGCAGGTTACTCGGTTCACTCGAATAAATTTTTTTGACTCGGGTAACCCGACCCGAATAGGCTTAATCGGGGTCGGGTCCGAATAGACTTGACCCGACCCGAGTAACCTGACTCGAAAAAAAGGATGGTGCAATTATTGTATTATAATCGCTCTTTATTTATAGTTTTTTAAAAAAATATTTCGTGATTATTTTTTATTTCAATTCTCTTGTGTTATCAAAAAATGGAATTCAATCATTCAATTCCATTTCTTTGAATTATATTCTCTACTTCATTTCTAATATCTGAAATTCTCTCTACCAAACGTGCCCTAAATCTCTCCTCCCTCTCTCCCTTGGTTTGTTCGACCGAAACCCACAAAGGGTTTTCGGTTTTGGCTTTTGGTTCGACCTAAAGAAACCACAAAGGTTTCCGGTTTAGTTGATTGTCAAGATACGGTGTTTGTTTGCTAAACCACTACTAGTACTAGCATACTTCATCGTTTGCTAAGACCATATTGTGTGTGACAAAGTAGAGGGATTATTCTTTTGATCCTTGGTGGTTTCGCGTGGTATTATACACATGCGTATATTGAAGACGGTGTAACTATTGCTATAAGCAGTCTAACGTTTCTTGCTAAAGGTACATCTTCAATCCCTTATTAATTATAAGTTCTATACGTGTTTGATTTTTTCGCTGCGTACTCGTGATATGTTTAATTGTTAATTAGATCTAAAATCCTAACAGCTTTTACATATTCTCAATATATTATTCCACATTTGTACTGCATCTATTGACAAAGGTAGAACCATATTCACAAAATTCACGCTTTCTATATAGTTTAATTTAATAGTATTGCGTCTTAGGTTCCTTTAATATTACTAGCTCTTAAATAAAGATATCAAATAATAAACTCATTATCACATTGTTTGACATCTGCTGGTTAAAATACGGATCTGTGATGAGATCATAAATTTTATATTCTATCACAAACAAACATCGTTACAAGTTATGTATCATCTTTATTTTCTTTGCTCGTCATTTATAATAAGATAAATATTTACATACATCTACCTAAAATTCATGTGTAAAAATATGCTCTTCGTGTGTAAAAATATATCTAGCCAATATGTTCTTCGTGTGTAAAAATATTTACATACATCAACCTTAAATTCATGACCAGTTAAAATAATAAGCAACTCAGTGACGAAGCCAGGATTTGATATATGGGTGGGCCAGATAGTAACATAGCGATTTACCATTCGATTATCATTACTTTTGTGCATGATAAAACATAATTCTAATATCAAAACTAGACTAAAACTGTAAAAAAAGTAAACGTAACGACGACTTTACATGCATATCACAAAAATGTATAAGCTGTGAGCATAAACAATTAAACTAACCGATACTTTCAAGCTTAAATTAATGTAAAGTTATAAGTTGTAAAGTTAAAGAGTATAAGCTAATTGTTCTACATGGATGGGTCATATCAAGTTTTATTGGGTACCAAATATACAAATACACATTAGTAGGTAGAAGAATTGGGTGGGCCTTGGCCAACCCTACATTACACATAGCTCCGTCCCTAAAGCAACTAAAGTTCAAGAATAACAAAAAGATAAACCACATATAATATATCAATGGTACCTTTTTGGAATCAAAACTCAAAAGACGATACTGTATGTATGTATGTCACTTCAACGAAAAATTAAACCTTATTTATCTTGAGCTTTCACGTGGAATTTTCGAGAACTGAAAAAATAAAAATAAAAATTAGAACGTGCTGATAATATGTTGTAAATACAATAAACAAAAGTAAAAGATAAGAAGAAGAATGAGAGGAAAGGATCTTATTCAGTTATATACATCTAAGAGGTTACAAGCATGTAGTTTTTATAAGGAGATAAATAAATGTAAACCTTAAAATGCCAGTTGAGATAATGGTGAATATACATAAGCCCATTATCATATTTTACAAAATTGTATATTCAATTTCCATACATCAATCGTATCTCTCCTTATATATACCGAACAAAAGTGTAAAACGCAACCACAAATCTAGAACCGAACCTCTTTACTCATACATTTGCACCACAAAGCAAATAATGAAATCTAGCATGCTTTTGTCTCCGTTATGGAAGATAGGTTCATGGAAAAAGCTGTTTTTATGTGGCAAAGAGTTTGAAAAAGCCTACGTTGGAGCTTTCGCGTGACATAATAGAGTCGGAAGTATTACCAAGACTTCATGCTACGGTGGAGCTTCCGCGTGAGATAATAGAGTCGAAAGTATTACCAAGACTTATGCTATGATTTTGGATTACTCCCTCCGTCCCATTTTGATTGCCCTCCAAAAAAAAGTTCATTTTATGATTGATTCAATCAATCTGGACGTATATCTATTAAAATGACAAGTTTACCCTATTAAATGCAATAAATGTATGAATTACTTTCCTTGCAAAAATAAATAAGATGGGTAAAGTTGTAAATTTTTAAAAATATAAACGCCTTAATTAAGAAAGTGGACAAGGTTTTGGGACAAACTAATGAGGGCAATTAAAATGGGACGGAGAGAGTATTATATTGCTTATCGTAATCAATTTTGGATTATTGTTTTAAGAGTCTCAAGGTATAAAAATTTCCTCCTAGGTTCGCCACGGTTACAGTTTAGTGCCTAATCTTCCATGTCTAATTTTCTCGTTATATGTCCATGGATGATTGCCTGCAGGTGGAAAAACCTTGACTTTTGTCCAACCATCGCCGTCACCATCCATCATCCACAATTCACCGTCTGTCTTCATACACATATTAACAAAAATGTGAATGCAACCTTTGATAACCATTAAACTCGCATAGTAATATGCGTTTTCTTGGTTAAGAAGGGGAAGCGTATCTCCTTAATCTTTTCCGACTTAACATCAAAAATAATAATCCAAAATCGATTACGATAAGCAACACCGTAACTCTTCCCTATGAAATAAAGACTTTCACCGAAGGAAATCGGGGTTGACCAAAACGAGTAGGAGAGTCGTTAGTGATTTTCTATCCATTGAATCTCTTTCGTTGAATCGAGTCTTTGGGAATAGATAAGAGCTTTAAAGGCACCGCCGAACCTTATAATCCTTCTCATTTGAGCCGAAATAAAGACCGAAAGCATGAAAGGGCGAGTAGAATTTAGGAGAGTTTGACAACTTCTTGTATGCACCCGTTAATGGATTCCAAAACACATACTTATGAGTAGAAATTATTAAACACTCGTACGTATGCGTTTTGGAATCCATTGACGTGTTCATACAAAAAGTTGTCAAACTATCCTAAATTCTACTTGCCCTTTGATGCTTTCTGTCTCTATTTCGACTCAAATAAGAAGGATTATAAGGTTCTACAATTAACTTGTGTCAGCGGCGGTTCCTTTAAAGCTCTTATCTATTCCCAAAGACTCAATTCAACGAAAGATATTCAATGGTTAGAAAATCACCAACGACTCTGCTACTCGTTTTGGTCAACTCGGATTTCCTTCGGTGAAAGTCTTTATTTCATAGGGAAGAGTTACGGTGTTGCTTATCGTAATCGATTTTGGATTATTGTTTTTGATATGAAGTCGGAAAAGATTAGGGAGATACGCTTTCCCCTTCTTAGCCAAGAAAACACATATTACTATGCGAGTTTAATGGTTACCAAAGTTTGCATTCACATTTTTGTTACTAGAGCTAGGTGTATGAAGACAGACGGTGAATTGTGGAGGATGGAAGGTGACGGCGATGGTTGGACAGAGGTCAAGGAATTTTTATGCACGCCGTGACGCATCAAAAAATTATGAATTAACAAGATAAGTACCTCTATACTAATAGTATATCAGCAAGTATCAAATTACCCAAGTATCGTTCTCACGGAAAGGTGAATTGACAATGAGGTTTTAGTTTTGTTTAGGACGCTTAGATATCTAAGTTTTGGATTTTTGATTTTTATGACGCAAGATTAATGGGAATCTAAGGCAAATAATATCTAAAAATAAACTAAGGCGGTAAATCTACGAGAAATATGAATATATATGATAAAAGATAATACTTGCTTAGATATGACGATTTTTTATTGTGACTTTCTAGATTTCGGTAATTGTTTGATTTTAAAAATAATATTTTTAGCAACTTTTATCCACACGGGCAGTGTTTTCTTAAAGTTACCGATTATCCGTTCGTAAAAATCGTTTAGTCAATATTCTTGATTAAAACGTTGAATTTTTAAACAAATTAATCGCAACTAAAACTTGTTTAATAACGTTAACCAAAAACAATAACTAGAACGCATCAAACCACTTTCAATATAATCACATCATCAAACCGCCAAAATCATAAGCAAGTATTAATAATTGTACTCTAACATACTAGTAACAATAAACATAATAAAATTAATAAAAGTAAACATAGCAATCGACAATTAACAAAAGAGATAGATTAGAAAAGGCTAGAATTATGCTAAGATTAATGACGAAAAAGATTACTAAAGTAAAAAAACCCATCCAATCGCTCAAATCAACCCACATCCTCATTGAAACCCAATAATCTCCTTAATAGCTCCTTAATACCCATTTAATCTTCGTCAAAGCTCTAAAAGGTTGAATCTTAATGTGACTTGGAGGTAGAGTAATGAGGAAACATTGCAACTTTTTATCAAATAAGCACTAAAGAAATTGGATAAGCTATATCTAGTATAAAATGTAGGGATAGAGATCCTTTAAAGTTCAAATAAACTTTCATGCGGTACCCGAAGTGAGCGTTTACCCGCGGTCGGGTCACGTAACCGTAATTTTGACGTTTCATAGAGTTTAAACTGTATAAAAAAAACATAGTCTAGACATAAAATGTATTTCTAGTAAAATTAAATACGTTAATTAAAAGTCATATAAAACTTAAGTATTAAATGTTACAATAATTGCATACAAATATAACGTATAACAAAAAATAATTACTCAAACATTATAATTACGATCACATTATCAATTTTCACACATAATTTTACAATGTTTTACTTTACGAGTGAAAATCGTTATAACCATAAAAATATTTGCAATAAATTTTAAATATTTGTACAATTATTTAATATTAGATAGAAAATAAACATGCAAATATGCCACGGCTTTGATATTCGGTTAACCACAAGGATATACTAAAAAGTAAAAACCGAAAACCAAACCATTATAACGGATTTTCGGTTTCGGTTCATTCTTCGTTTCGGGTTTTTTCGTTTGGCTTGAGCGGTTCGGCACGGTTCGTCGTTTTCACACAGTTTTTTTTGAACAAAAAAAAAAACAATAAAGCCTCCCTACTTGGAGTAGAGTAATGAGAAACATTGCAACTTTATATCAAATAACATCTAAAAAATTATAAGCTATATCTATAAAAAATGCTAGGGAGTAAGATCCTTTAAAGTTCAAATAAACTTTCCGGTAAAGTTTTCTTACACAAATAAAGTAAATTGGGTCTCTTTGTACACACGACTGTTATATTGTGAGAGAACTTTATTGGTAAAATTCGTTTGAACTTTAAAAGACCTTTATCCAAAATGTAAAATGATATCATACAATTAACAAGCCAAAGAAATTGATAAGTAGAACTCTCGAAATGGAAAGACACGAAGAACAAAACTACAGTAATAAAAGTTCGCAAACAATATATGTTTTACTAGATAGATTTCGATACATCTCACTCCATACGGCTCTATTTATACATAAGCTACCAAAAACCCTAATCAATATCAACCATCGATCTTTGTGACTTGCCCAAGAAAAATACGTGTCCTCATCTCAAATTACATAGACAAACACGGGGAATGATATCAAAACAAGCAAGATTAACCGCGCGTTGCTGCGGGCGTTAAGTTTTCGCGCGTTGTTGTGAGGCATTAATTTTTCTTTTTTTTTGTTTATTTTTTCGGTCTCATGTTTAATAGTTTGTTTTGGTTCTTATATAAAATGACAATCACGCGTTTTTTTTTTCCCAGGCCGATAGAAAGTCATAAATAGTTAAAGATGAGAGTACTTCCTGTAAAAAAAAATTCTTATTTTTGGCCAAAAAAGAGGAGGGGGATAATAAAGTTTTTTTTTTGCCCGATGAACAGTAACCGAGCCCATTGGGCCGGGGTACTGTAGCCCTGTTCATTTTAAGCACTGTAGCAGTGCCAAAACGACGTAGTTTTACTTGTGAAATGTGTTATTTATTTATTTTTATTTGTTTTTTTGCGCGTTTTTTTATGTTTAATAGTGTAAGTTTATTTTTTCCTGCACGTTACTGCGGGGCGCTAATTTTTCGCGCGTTGTTGCGTGTCATTAATTCTTTTTTTTTCCTTTAATTTTGTGCGAGTTTATTTTGTCGATCTCATATTTAATAGTGCGGGTTTACTTTTTCAGTATAGTCAATTCGGAAATATTACCGCGGATATTTTTTTATAATTGGGCCGGCCCAAATTTTTGGGCCTGTTTAAGTCAATTCGGAAATGTTACCGCGGATATTTTTTTATCTGAATGCGTCGGTACTTTTGTAACATTTTTTTCCTCCATATTTTGTGCCAACAAATTTTTTTTACAAAAAAAAAAAACTAATTGGGCTGGCACAAATTTTTGGGCTAAATTTTTTGGGCTTTTTTTGGCCCTCATATTTAATAGTGCGGGTTTATTTTTTCAGTATAGTCAATTCGGAAATGTTACCGCGGGTATTTTTTTATCTAAATGCGTCGGTACTTTTGTAACATTTTTTTCCTCCTTATTTTGTGCCGACAAATTTAAAAAAAAAAACTAATTGGGTCGGCCCAAATTTTTGGGCCTGTTTAAGTCAATTCGGAAATGTTACCGCGGATATTTTTTTATCTGAATGCGTCGGTACTTTTGTAACATTTTTTCCTCTCTATTTTGTGCCAACAAATTTTTTTAAAAGAAAAAAAAGTAATTGGACCGCCCAAATTTTTGGGCAAAATTTTTTGGGCTTTTTTGGCCCAACACTGTAGCACTGTTGCTACAATGCTACAGTGTTTAAAATGAATAGTAAAAATGGTTCAAAACTACGTCGTTTAACTTCTGTAATGTGTAATGGTATAATACTTGTCGTTTAACTTCTGTAATGTGTAATGGTATAATACTTGCTCCAGTGTGCCACATGTTGTCTTCTCATTGGAGGAGGAATCTTTAGCCATCCACTTTGGAGCCAGTCAAGCCATCATCATTTATTCTTTTGTTGACTAGATTGTGGGTTAATATAGGTTCGACTTGGGCTTTCAATAGGCTTGAGTTGGGCATATTCTCGGGCTTTTTTTTCAGGCTTCAGCAATTTTCGATAAATGCTTAAAAACCTAACTTTTTGCTCAAATTTTCTCGCTCCATGCCTATAATAATAAATAACACATTTAAATTATATATACACTTGAAATTCATATTTTTACTATTTATTATGCCGTAATTATAAGGATGCCAATATTAAAAAGATGTATAAATTTAACGACATCAAACATCCTCATTTTAACGTTACACTACAGTTAGACACTTTTCTAAATATAGCTTCAACCAAAGAACAATCACACCTACTTGATTCTCCACAATCAAACACATACGACTCTTCATCACATCCATGGACAACATGGTAACGGGTAATTGACTTGATTTCTAAACATATGACTCTTCATCACATATAACATCATTTAGATCTTAAATTAAAAAGCTAAAAAGGTGACAACTTTTACCAATTGATGACTATGAACATAAATCAATAAGTTAAAAAGTTGAGAATTTGAATTGTTAATTATGACAAACAGTCAACGTGTATTATATATTATATGAAACCATTTCATCATCAACAACATACCACTTATATCAAACTGGTAGAATCATATGGGCCATGGTATATTACCTGTTAATAGTTCTTCTCTTTGACCGGTGTGGGAAAAAAAAAATACTCACCTCCTTTTGGCTTAAAAAATCGGTTGGCGCCATTTCTTCCACTACTTCTACCCCATGCTGAACCGGTATGAAATTTCCAACGAGCTGAACCATGAAAATTTCCAACGAGCAGAACCACAAGGTCAACCAGATTTTTGGTAGCTTTATAGTTTTTATTCAAGTTTCGAATTCATAATGTAGCCACACTAACAATCATGGGTACACTTCATCTGGAGTTGATCCACATTACAGTTATTTTCTCAACATTATTTATGTACACAATCTTTATGCCTTGGGTGACGATGGTAAACTCATTGATTTTAAAAAGTCGGGTTATGAAGATTACTCGTTTATTGAAGCTAAAGCCCAATAAGTTGTTGCACATCTCCAGCACAATATTATTTAACAAAATTCGTTCATTTATAGTTTATTAGTTAGTAATTTAAGAGAAGTCGAATCGAACCGGATTTAGATCTTAAGATCCTATGATAAGATCGATCCTACTTAAGACCATATGCCTTTTAAGATCATACGAAAGATCAACTCGTTTTGGTTTAACAGAATCTAAAAAAAAAAAAATTAAAACCTAGATCAACAACTATTGGTGTAACCATTACGTAATATAAAACAAAAAGTTAATACTAATAAATCGTATAGTTTATAAATGTTATGGATTAATAGTTGTAACCAAGGTTGTCAGGATCCGAATCTTACTTAGGATCGTTTTCGGCTTTGCAAGATCGTAATCGTAGGATCGGATCGGGATCGTAAGATCCTATGAAAACATATATATTTTTGTATACGGTTATTTTTTTTATATTTCTATATGTTTTTATATAATATTTTATATGATCAGCATTTACATACATCTCAAAAACACTTCGATATTTACATTTTTTATATAAACATTCTTTAATAGCATTTTACATCATGCATTGATAACTTGTGTTTTAGAGAAATATTTAATTTTTTAAATTTTATTGGGTATATATGAAATTCCTCCTTATATGATAAACGAATCTAAATGGATGATAAAAGAAAAAAAAAATTATATGTTCAAGTACCATGGTGGCATGGTAATAGAACATTAGATATATTGTAATACATATTTGCACAAAGTTCATTCATGTTTCAATCGATAAATGAATGATATGGATAAAAAAAGATAATACATACGTGCACCTACTTCATGTTTCAATCGTTAAACGATTATGGATAGAAAAAAATATGAA
>BQNB010013455.1:28747-43747 GCA_026074375.1 Tanacetum coccineum | reverse complement strand
TTTAATAAAGTTACCAAACGAAAGTTTTTGTTACTTATTTTTGAACCCTCTTTACCCCATAGAGATATTGAATACAAGGGGGTATTCCTTTTTCCACTGTAATTTTGAAAATGAACGTTTAAATGTCCTTCAAAAGTAAGTAAATAGATTCGACACATATAAAATGCGGTTAATCCCGCGGTAGACCAAGCTATTATTGCAAAAATAGGTGAATACAACCAACTATCATTAAGAATTTCATCTTTCGACCAAAAACAAGCAAGAGGTGGAATACCACAAAGAGAAAGTGTACCTAATAAAAAAGAATTTTTAGTAATTGGTACATGTTTTGTTAAACCCCCCATAAGAACCATATTCTGACTTTTTTTTGGACAATATCCAACAAGAGTTTCCATTGAATGAATAACGGATCCCGACCCTAAGAACAATAACGCTTTTGAATAAGCATGAGTAATCAAATGAAATAAGGCACTGCGATAAGACCCCATACCTAGAGCTAACATCATATAACCCAATTGAGACATTGTGGAATAGGCTAAACCCCTCTTAATGTCTTTTTGAGCAAGAGCTAAAGTAGCTCCTAAAAAAACCGTTATTATCCCTATCAAAGAGATAAAATTCATTATGTGGGGTATGACTATGAAAAGAGGCATAAGTCGAGCTACAAGAAATATTCCCGCTGCTACCATCGTAGCAGCATGTATAAGAGCCGAAATAGGAGTCGGCCCTTCCATTGCATCAGGTAACCATACATGAAGGGGAAATTGTGCAGATTTAGCAATAGCACCGGCAAATAATAGAACAGCGCACAAAGTAACAAATAAAAAATTGACCTCATTATTCGAAATCAAGTTATTCAATATTTGGAATAAATCACGAAATTCGAAACTCCCCGTTACCCAATAAAACCCTAAAATGCCTAATAATAAACCAAAATCGCCAACACGATTAGTTACAAACGCTTTTTGACAAGCCTTTGCTGCAACAGGTCGTGTGAACCAAAATCCTATTAATAGATACGAACACATTCCAACTAATTCCCAAAAAATATAAATTTGTATCAAATTTGAACTAGTAACTAATCCCAACATGGAAGTACTGAAAAAACTCATATAAGCAAAAAATCTCAAATACCCGTGATCATGAGACATATAATTATCACTATAAATAAGAACTAAAATTCCAACAGTAGTGATTAATATTGACATAATAGAAGTAAGTGGATCAATCAAGTATCCAAATTCTAAAGAAAAATCATTATTGATAATCCAAGACCATACATATTGATAGACAGAACTGCTATTTATTTGCTGAATAGAAAGATTTATGGAAAAAATCATGACTATACTTAACAATAAAACGCTCTGAAAAGCCCACATACGACGAAGACTTTTTGTTGCCGTCGGAAAAATAAGAAGTCCCAACCCTATTAACATAGGAACTGGAAGTGGAAGCAAAGGTATTATCCACGCATATTGATATGTCTGTTCCATAAAAAAAGTGTTTTTTTCTTAATTAATTGTTTCCGATTCACCGGATCTTAGCTCTTTCGAAAAAGTAAATAAAAAATAAAGATATGCACTAACTTATTTAATAATTTATATTTATATTAGTATTTATTCTGAGTCTTTTCAAAATTGTTCAAATATGCAAAACAAGAAGTTACAATTGGTCAAATGATATAACCAAGTGACATATAAAAACGAATACTTATAATAGGAAAATAAAAAAAGAATCATTATTATTATGATAATTTCTCGTAATAATATTATTCATATTCATAGAGCAAGGATAAAAATTGAGGCTAAAAAGAGTACTTGATGCTAATATGAATTAGAGGATTAACTAAGGTCGTTGGTCTAATGAAAAAAAACCTCTTGATTTTAGTTAGTTTATTTTAACTCATTAACTAATTCATTATGGGATTGATTGTTTTCCATTTCAATCAAAACAATTTATTAGGAATATTTGGAAAGTTTATAAGATTATAGCTCTAAAATGAACTTTTTATCGAGCAAGGATAAAAAATGACTGAGATCCTTTTTTATCAAACTACATACCCTTTAACAGATTTTTTACTAGTCTCATTCAAGTTTTAAAGTTTAGGTGTATTTTTTTTTCAAGTTTTACTAAAAAAAGACTCAATTTATTAGGCAAAAGTTTACAAGTTTTATTACATGTAAATAAAATATAGAATGACTACAATAAAGGTATTTTAGGTTCTTTATTTCTTTTGATTTCTATCCCATAGCAGATGAGATATAAACAACGAGAACTAAGAGTTCCAAACCAAAAATTTTTGGTTTTACAAATAGTGTATGGCAAAATTTTGTTATTTCGAGTCATTTTTGATAAAATTTTCACGGATCTTTGATGTATCTAGATTTCTATTAAGAGAATCTTTTAGAAAAAAAAATAAATAATGAATAAGATAAGAAATAATAATTCGTTTTGAACAATAGATGTCTTTCACATCCAACTATAACAATGACTAACTTCTTCTTTTTTAAATGGCAGTTCCAAAAAAACGTACTTCGATATCAAAAAAGCGTATTCGTAAAAATATTTGGAAAAGGAAAGGATATTGGGCGGCATTAAAAGCTTTGTCATTAGGGAAATCTCTTTCTACCGGGAATTCAAAAAGTTTTTTTGTACGACAAACAAACAAGTCCTAAAATATTATATTGGAATAATTTTGAATGGATTTGACTAAAAAAATTGGATCAGTAATTTGTTAATTTAATATTAAAATTAATATAAAATTAACAATTGGCAGTTCCTATTCTAATCAATATGAAATAGACTCTTAATCTTATAAAAAGAAGACGTATTCTTCATTTCTAAATTATAAAATAAAAAAGAATATAATAAATATATATATAAGATTTTTTATTTTAGTATATTTTCATTCATATTTTGGTGGTGGGGAGTCTTCTTTTCCCCATCGACCTTTACAAGAATAAATAATGAAAAAAAAAATGATATTTATCAGGAAGGGCAGATAGAATATTTTTAGTTCAAATTAATTAATTGTTCAAACTAATCCATTCCGTGTTAAAGATTTTTGGATCACTTTCTGACTTCTTAATTTCTTATATTATAATATTAAATTAAATTTATTTTCCATATATATCCAATTTTCAGCCCAATCAATAATCAATAAAAGAACTTAATTGTTGAGATATTATGTACAAGTGGCAATTTGGAGTAATCCAAAATAGACATATTTTAGATTCATTGATAAAATTGAGTTTGTGTTTCAAATGGAATTTATTAAATCAGATAAACCAGAAATAATGACAATAAAAGAAAAAAGTTTTTTAGTCTATCGAAGAATTCTATAGTTGCAAAAATCGTATTTTAGAATCGGCTAAACTACGTCAAAGCCCTAAAACGAGACACCTTAAAGAAACTACTGAACCTTTAAATTGACTTTTTTGAACTCTTTTTTTTTTCTTTACTAAAAAAAACTTATTTGAGTGAATTGACTTGTTCAATCTCGACGATTGAATATAAATAGGTTATTATGAGTTCGAGCAAGCCGCTATGGTGAAATCGGTAGACACGCTGCTCTTAGGAAGCAGTGCTAGAGCATCTCGGTTCGAGTCCGAGTGGCGGCATGCCATCTTCTAAAAGATATCAAATAGATCCTATAATAAAATTAAATTAAATTCCCAATTTATATTTCTTAATTAATACGGGGGGATTCCCCGTTTTTTCATTTTTATGATATTTTCAACTTTAGAGCATATATTAACTCATATTTCCTTTTCTATTGTTTCAATTGTAATTACAATTCATTTGATAAGCTTATTGGGCAATCAAATTAGAAAACCATATTATTCGTCAGAAAAGGGGATGATAGCGACTTTTTTATGTCTAACAGGATTGTTAATAACTCGTTGGATTGATTCGGGCCATTTTCCACTAAGTGATTTATACGAATCATTAATTTTTCTTTCATGGAGTTTCTCCCTTATTCATATAGTTCCTTATTTCAAAATAAGAAAAAATTATTTAACAACAATAACTGCCTCAAGTACTATTTTTACCCAAGGCTTTGCTACATCGGGTCTTTTAAATGAAATACATAAACCCACAATATTAGTACCCGCTCTACAATCGGAATGGTTAATAATGCACGTAAGTATGATGATATTGAGCTATGCGGCTCTTCTTTGCGGATCATTATTATCAGTAGCACTTCTAGTCATTACATTTAGAAAACTTTTTTATAGTTCTAAAAGTAAGAATTTATTAAAATTAAATGGGTCATTTTCTTTTGGTGAAATCCAATACAAGAATGAAAGCAACAATATTTTTCAAAAAAAAGCTTTTTTTCCTGTTAACAATTATTACAAGGCCCAATTGATTCAACAATTAGATTATTGGAGTTATCGTGTGATTAGCCTAGGATTCATCTTTTTAACCATAGGTATTCTTTCAGGAGCAGTATGGGCTAATGAAGCGTGGGGATCATATTGGAGTTGGGATCCAAAGGAAACTTGGGCGTTTATTACTTGGATCGTATTCGCAATTTATTTGCATACTCGAACAAATAAAAATTTGCAGGGGACAAATTCTGCAATTGTGGCGACTATAGGTTTTCTTATAATTTGGATATGCTATTTTGGGGTCAATCTATTAGGAATAGGGCTACACAGTTATGGTGCATTTACGTTAACCTCTAGTTAAACTAAAGAAAAGTTACAAACAGAATACGGTATATATAAAAGACTTTGCGTCAACCGGCGAGAACCATGTGAATCAAGTAGTGTAGTGATTCACGCGGTTCTCGCAAAGACCAAGCGGATTGGGTGAAAATTCAAATTCATATTTTGTTTTTACTTTATTTTAAATTTAATAAAATAAAAATACTTTTATTTTTTCTTTAAAAAACTATCTATAAAAATAATTAGATAGAATACCTTCAACCTTGTCAACTGATAGTGAAAGAACAAAATCGGGATACATACCAATACCTATTACAGGTAGAAAAATGGAGATGGAAACAAATAACTCGCGCGGTCCAGAATCAAAAACATAAGAGTTTGGAGTATTAAATAACTTGTATCCATAGAACATCTGGCGTGACATAGATAATAAATAAATAGGAGTTAATATCATTCCAATTGCCATTACAAAAGTGATGGCAATTTTGGGCATTAAAAGATATTTTTGACTGGTAATTATTCCTAAAAAGACTATAACTTCTGCAACAAAACCACTCATACCCGGTAATGCAAGGGAAGCCATGGAAAAGCTACTGAACATCGTAAATATTTTTGGCATGGGGATAGCTACTCCGCCCATTTCGTCGAGATAAACAAGACGTATTCTATCATAACTCGTTCCTGCCAAGAAAAAGAGTGCAGCACCAATAAATCCATGAGAGATTATTTGTAAAATAGCTCCATTGAGTCCCGTATCGGTTATAGAAGCAATTCCTATAAGTATAAAACCCATATGAGATACCGAGGAATAGGCTATTCTTTTTTTTAAATTACGTTGGCCGGGAGATGTTGAAGCTGCATAAATTATTTGTATTGTACCTACTATCATCAACCAAGGAGAAAATATAGAATGAGCGTGTGGTAATAATTCCATATTAATCCGAATCAATCCATACGCTCCCATTTTTAATAAAATTCCGGCTAGAAGCATACAAGTACTGTAATGTGCCTCTCCGTGGGTATCCGGTAACCATGTATGTAGGGGTAGAATCGGTAATTTGACAGCAAAAGCGATAAAAAATCCAATATAGAATATTATTTCCAAAGCCACAGGATACGACTGATTAACTGATGTTTCAAAATTTAATGTTGGTTCATTAGAACCATATAAACCGATACCCAGAACTCCCATTAAGAGAAAAATGGAACCCCCCGCCGTGTACAAAATAAATTTTGTGGCTGAATAGAGACGTTTCTTTCCTCCCCACATGGATAGAAGTAGATAAACCGGAATTAATTCTAATTCCCACATGATAAAAAAAAGTAAAAGGTCCCGAGAAGAAAATGATCCTATTTGACCACTGTACATTGCTAACATCAAGAAATGGAATAATCGAGAATCCCGAGTAACAGGCCAGGCCGCTAAGGTAGCTAAAGTTGTGATAAATCCTGTTAATAAAACGGGTCCTATAGACAGTCCATCTATTCCTAATTTCCAACGGAAATCAAAAAAATCGATCCATTTATAGTCGTCTACTAGTTGGATTAATGGATCGTCCAATTGGAAATGATAACAGAATGCATAGGTTGTTAGAAGAAGTTCTAACATGCATATACATATAGTATACCACCTAATTACCCTATTTCCTTTATGGGGAAGAAAGAAAATGAAGGAACCCGCAAATATTCGTAAAACTACAATTATTGTTAACCAAGGAAATTTGTTCGTGGTAAAGACAAGATACGCTTGGACCATAAAAACATGTGCCCAAAATATCTTATTTTTGGGCACATGTTTTGGCGGTAAAAAAAATGGACTCAAGGAGAGGTTTCTGTAACGTATTAATAAGCTATACCCATACTGCGGGTTGTTTCATGCCATAAATAAACTCGAACACTCAAGAAATCCGTTGGGCAGGCGGATTCGCATCTCTTACAGCCGACACAATCCTCTGTTCTTGGAGCGGAAGCTATTTGTTTGGCTTTACATCCGTCCCAAGGTATCATTTCTAATACATCCGTAGGACAGGCTCGGACACATTGAGTACACCCGATACATGTATCATAAATCTTTACTGAATGCGACATTGGATCGATATTTTTGAACGTAATAAAGTTTCAATCTAGTAAATTGATAAATGAATTATATATTTAAATACTAATACTAGATGAATCGATGAGTTACCCGGTTTTTTCTGGATTGACAGTGCCAAACTACTTTGATTTCTTATCTTTGTGATAACATGATCATACCTTACGTGGCACACATGCTAATTTAAATTGATTTATGAAAATTCTAATTTTATTTTAATAGGATAATATTACTTATTCAACAAATTAGCTTGATTTATACGAGTTGATTTTCTGTTACGATAAATTGATGAAACAATAGCGAGTCCAATAGCGGCTTCAGCAGCTGCAATAGCTATAACAAAAATGGAAAAAATTGCTCCTTTTAATTGACGACTATCAAAAAAATCAGAAAATGTTACAAAATTGAGATTAACCGCATTTAATATAAGTTCAAGACACATAAGAGCCCTAACCATATTTCTACTTGTAATCAATCCATATAGACCGACAGAAAATAAATAGGCACTCAAAACAAGTACATGTTCGAGCATCATTAACCAACTCCTTATCAATCTCGATTCATTTCAATATGAACAACAATTTAACCAATTGGATTGACTAGAATAATGAAATAAAGGAATATATTGGGAATAGATCAAACTAATAAAGACTTTCTATTTTATATCCAAAGTCAAATAGAAAAAGGAAATGCATGGGATAGCTCATAACAAGGTTTTTCCGGTTCTAAAGAGTTATTATTGACGAGCTACAGCAATTGCGCCGATTAACGCAACTAAAAGAATTAGTGAAATAAACTCAAACGGAATAAAAAAATCTGTTGATAAATGAATCCCAATTTGTTGACTATTACTTATCAGATCTTGCTCTATAATCTGGCTTGCTTTTGTAGTCCAAATAATCCCGTACCATGACGTATCTGGAATAGTAGTAATTAGTGAAAAAAAAATACTTGTGCAGACCACGGAAGTTACTCCATCTCCCACGGTCCAAAGGTGGAAATCTTTGGAATATTCTGAACCATTTATGAACATCACAGCAAAAATGATTAAAACATTTATGGCTCCTACGTAAATAAGGAGCTGCGCGGCAGCTACAAAATGCGAGTTTGATAGAATATAGAATAAAGATATACAAACAAAAACAAATCCCAACGAAAAGGCAGAATAAATGGGATTGGGAAGTAATACTACTCCCAGACCCCCTAATATAAGACCCAATCCCAGAAAGACTAAAAGAAAATCATGTATTAGTCCAGGTAAATCCATTATATATAAAATAAGAGATAAATAAATCAAAATCTTTCATAACTTTATTGACACCCGGTCAGGAAAAAAGAGGGAAATCCGCTTTTTTATAATAGTTCTTAATTATTATTAAATTAAAAATTCATGGATATGGATTGATGTAGATATAGTTATTGGCCTAATCTCTCGAAAGAGTAATTTAAATCTATATATTTGCAAATCCTCAATATAGTCATAGAAATCTATTTAATTTAATATAAATTAAAACATGATTCTCGTCTCCTAATCAATATAATCAATATAATTATGAATATATTAATAAAATTCTAGTTATTCACCAAATAAAAATTATTCACCAAATAAAAAGCCTCATTCTTTTAGATCAAAATGAGTTATTAAGTTTTTATTTCAGGCAAATTTAAAATTGTTCGAATTGTGTAATCGTCAATTACTGACATTGGTAACCGACCCAAAGCAATTTGATTATAATTCAATTCGTGACGATCATAAGTAGAAAGTTCATATTCTTCAGTCATTGATAAACAATTTGTTGGACAATATTCAACGCAATTACCACAAAATATACATACTCCAAAATCAATACTGTAATTAAGCAATCGTTTCTTTCTAATATCAGTTTCCAATTTCCAATCAACAACGGGCAGATCTATAGGACATACGCGAACACATACTTCACAAGCAATGCATTTATCAAATTCAAAGTGGATTCGGCCGCGGAAACGCTCGGATGTAATCAATTTTTCATAGGGGTATTGAATAGTTACAGGTAAACGATTCGCGTGTGATAAGGTAATCATAAAACCTTGACCAATATACCTTGCGGCTCGTACTGTTTGTTGGCCATAATTCATGAACTCAGTTACCATAGGGAACATATCGTGAATATCTATAAAAAATAGGATACTTGTTTCTTTCTCTTGTTTGGGACAAGTCATGAATATAGAAGTATTTTTACAGTGAAAGAAGTTGGGAAGAAGTTGTTAATAATAGATTACCTAGAGAAATAGGTAAAAGAAATTTCCATCCAAGATTTAATAATTGGTCCATTCTCAGTCTCGGTAAAGTCCATCTTGTTGCGATAGGAATGAACAAGAACAAATAAGTTTTAGCTAATGTAATAAAGATACCAATTATTGTTCCAAAGACTCTACCCCTTTTAGTAATTTCAAAAAGCTCGGGAACAAATATGTATGGAATAGAAAGATTCCAACCCCCCAAGTAAAGAACTGTTACGAATAATGAAGAAACTAGTAGATTTAAATATGAAGCAACGTAAAATAAACCAAATTTGATACCGGAATATTCGGTTTGATAACCTGCTACTAATTCTTCTTCTGCTTCTGGTAAATCAAAAGGTAATCGTTCACACTCTGCTAGGGAAGAAATTAGAAAAACTAGAAATCCTATAGGTTGACGCCACAAATTCCATCCCCAAAAACCATATTTTGACTGCGCTTCAACTATATCAACGGTACTTGAACTGTTAGATAATCATAGTGGATGATAACATCACTGTTCCCACCCCTATTGCAGAACCGTACATGAGATTTTCACCTCATACGGCTCCTCAAAGGTCACAAATAAATCTAAGGACCCGTCCTTTATTATTTTTCTTGATATGTTTGTAGGATAGATAGAGATAAAATGAAATCTATTGTAAGGTCCCCATTAGACACTGGAATTCTGTCTGCTATATTTATTTATTTTTATACTATAATAAAATAAAGTGCTTCTGAATTCATCTTATCTTTTAATAATTTAAATTCTTCTTTGTTGAGTAATAACTTAATCCTTGAATAAAATCTTTCTTGTAACAATATCTATAGACATTTCAACCTAACGTTTTCAATTACGAAATCCAATTAGACGTTGCATTAGTTCATGAATCATGACAAGAATTCTATCTCTATATAGAGAAAGAAAAAACGAGATTTTTTTCTAGCGCATTAAGTCTTTCGATTTTTTTCGTTCCTATTCTCCTTTCTCAAAAAAGGGGACCTTAAACAAAGTTAAAGGATTACTTCGTTCTTGATAGTTATTTACTTAATCGGTGAATAGAAGTATACTCTGGATCGGAATCGTGGGAAGTACTCCTTGATCATTTCTACCAATTTAAAGCCCCAATTATAATTCTTTTTATACACAGAAAAATACACTTACATAATCTCTATTACGAATCCTTTGTGTACCTTAGTGTTCCTAGCTATCCACTTATTTTTATCAATCCACTTTTGGGTAATACATATGCTAATAGATAGTAAAAACCTCATAAAGTAGATCTTTTGAACCCGCTTCAAGTCATCATGATTAATCAATCAATCTTGGGGTAAACAGTCTCTAATACTTAATGTTTACTTTTATTAACTCTTGTACATAGGAAATGAGATTCAATCTTTTACTGCAAATTTCTAAGCCGTTTCTTTCACTCATATAACTATCTGGTTTCCTTCATCAACCCCCGAATAATGAATAAAAAACGCAAATATATATATTCAACTCATTACATTTCCTTCCTAGAAAGAAAAAGTAGGGTGAAATTTATGTCTTAACGAATCACACGTAGAGATATTGATAACACACATAGAGTTAATGGTATTTCATAACTAATTGATTGAGCAGCAGCTCGTAGACCACCTAAAAAAGAATATTTATTATTGGAGCCATATCCTGACATAAGAAGGCCGACAGGAGCTATACTTGAAATAGCAATCCATAAAAAAACACCGATACTGAGATCGGCTAAAACAAGATGATCCCCAAAAGGAATTACTAAATAACTTAATAAAACGGATATTACTGCTATAGATGGTCCAATACTGAATAAACGAGTATCTCCTCTAGATGGAAGAAGATTCTCTTTGAAAAGTAATTTGGTACCATCTGCTAGAGCTTGAAGAATTCCCAAAGGTCCTGCGTATTCAGGACCAATACGTTGTTGTATACCTGCAGATATTTCTCTTTCTAACCAAACAATTACTAGTACACCTATTGTGATTCCTAATACAAGAGTCAAAATAGGGATAAGCATCCATATGATCCCATAGACCTCTTTTAAGGATTCCAATCTAGAAAAAGAATTGATAGCTTGTACTTCTGTTGTATCTATTATCATTTTAACGATCAACTTCTCCCATAATGATATCTATACTACCTAGTATCGTCATAATATCAGCCAATTTCATCCTTTTAACTAACTGAGGAAGAATTTGCAAATTAATAAATCCTGGCGGTCTAATTTTATATCGCCAAGGAAAAACACCCTTATCTCCTATCAGAAAAATTCCCAATTCTCCCTTTGGTGCTTCAACTCTCACATAAAGTTCTTGCTTCGACAATTCAAAAGTCGGAGAAGGTTTTTTACTAATGAATCGATAATCAAACTCATTCCATACAGTATCTTTTGCTCTATCAAAGCGGCGTATTTCTAAATTTTCATAGGGCCCTCCCGGAATTCCTTCTAGCGCCTGTTGAATAATTTTTATGGATTCCGTCATTTCACTGATTCGTACTAAATAACGAGCTAATGAATCCCCCTCTTTTTGCCATTGGACTTCCCAATCAAATTCGTCGTAACACTCATAATGATCAACTTTACGAAGATCCCATTGTATTCCGGAAGCTCGTAGCATAGGTCCCGACAAACCCCAATTTATTGCTTCCTCTCCACCAATAATGCCTACTCCTTCAACTCGTTCTAAAAAAATGGGATTCCGTGTAATAAGCTTTTGATATTCGGCAATTCCTGTTAAAAAGTAATCGCAAAAATCCAAACATTTATCTATCCAGCCATGAGGTAAATCAGCAGCGACTCCTCCAATACGAAAAAAATTGTGCATCATTCGCATACCGGTGGCAGCTTCGAATAGGTCGTATATCAATTCTCTTTCTCGAAAAATATAGAAGAAAGGAGTCTGTGCCCCAATATCTGCCATAAAAGGGCCAAGCCATAACAAATGTGAAGCTATACGACTTAACTCCAACATAATGACTCTGATATAACTGGCCCTTTTAGGGACTTGAATATTCCCTAATTGTTCTGGCGCATTTACAGTTATTGCTTCTGTGAACATAGTAGCTAAATAATCCCAACGTGTTACATAAGGCAAATATTGTATAATTGTTCGATTTTCCGCAATTTTTTCCATACCTCTGTGTAAATAACCCAATATTGGTTCACAGTCAATAACATCTTCACCATCTAGAGTAACAATGAGTCGAAGAACACCATGCATTGATGGGTGGTGAGGTCCCATATTGACTATCATGAGGTCTTTTCTTGTAGCTGGTACAGTCATAGGTTTTTCCTGATTCATTCTTCCATGAATTGCTGAAAGCGAAAAGAAGTTCATCAAACTTTAAGCGAATAATTCAAACTAACTCTTCAAATTAACGAGTTTTTCTCTCTCGAATATCCAACTGTCCTATTAATTCTTTATAACGTGCTCTGTTTTTTTTTGACAAATAAGCCAGCAGCCGTTGACGTTTTCCCAGAATTTTACGCAGACCTCTCTGAGATAAATAGTCTTTTTTGTGTAATTCCAAATGTGAAGTAAGTCTCCGTATCTTGTTGGTGAAACTTACTACTTGAAATTCAACAGATCCGCTATTTTCTTTGTTTTCTTCTTGTTCTTGCAAAATAATTGAAATAAATGCATTTTTTACCATAAAAGAATTTCACACTCCCCTTTTTACAGATATTTATTTTATTGATCAGTAATAATAGTAATAATAATGTAAGAAATTTTAATGTAGTATACACAATAATCAAAAATTTTTTATAGATTCCTGTTTTTTTCAATGAACATTAATGAATCCTTTTTTGGAGTTCGTTTGTATAGTCATACAAAAAGAGGATACCAAATCGTTTAGTACGAAGATTCTGTTGATTAATTTATAGTTTTAATTTTTACGCCATTTACTTATCCTAGAGGGGGATGTAAGACAGGGCATATGAGCATCGGGTTCTTTGCATATAACATGGATATTTACGGATCACGGACAGAAAAAAAAAAATGAAAAATCTGATTGATAGAACAACAGAATAGATACAAAACTCAAAAATTTAAATCAGGGGTACATATATATCCTTAACATACTTAAGCGGCTCCCATTATTGGTATCAAACCAATAGCGATTCATACAAGCTAAATCTTCTAATCGAGAATTAGGCCAAAAAAAGAACTTTAATTTAATTAATTCATTTTTTTTTCGGTCAAAATTTTTACTTTCATCCAAAAATTGACTCCAATTTTTTATCTTGTTCTCCTTGGAAAATGTTTTATTTCTATGCACACCATTCTGATTCTTTAAATTCAAATTGAAAGAAATTAGAATTCGCAATTCTCTACGACGTCTAGATGATAAAATTTTTTCAGGAACAAGCAAATCATAATTATTTTTGTCTTTATTTAGAGTTTTTATTTTATGTCTTGTAATGGATTCATCAAAATTATTCTTAGCAACATTTTTTGGGTTTCGGTATCTTTGATTACTTTGGTGCTTACTTTTATGAACCAATGAAATACCTATGATTTGATACATAAAAAACTGTCCGTCATTTTTTACAGATAGACGGGTAGGTTCCATAATTAATATTCCCTTTTTCGTTAATTGTGTAAGATTTAAACGCCTTCTCATTATATCCAGATTCATTTCTTTCCTTTGAATATAGGATATAGTAATTTTTCTTACATTTATGAGGCTAACCAGGAGACCATATATCTGGATATTATTCATCATTTTTTGATTCAATTGATTCAAACGTCCAGTCCATCTTAATTGCAAAGGAAAATCCCCTTTAAGGAATACTTTTAGTTTTTCGATTGATTCTAAAAAATATTCTTCAATATTGTTTTGATTCTTTAATTCAAAATATTGTTTTGAATTTGATGGGCTAAAATTGAAAAAATATTCATCCGCCTCTTGCTTTCCTTTGATATTTGGATTTTCACTAAAATTAGGATTTATATTCAAATTAAAAAGAAGTAAGTTGCTTGGGATAAACCAAGGTTTCTCTTTATATTTATGATAAAGTATTAAAAACTCTGGAAATAAAAAAACTTTCGGATTCGATATGAGGTGATTTAAGATTAAGAATTTTTCATTCATTCCCATCCAATCAAAAGACATCCCCATCCAATCAAAAAAGACCTTTTTATAATTGATTTCGGAATTAGATTTAATCGGAAGATAAAAAAGACCATTATTATGAGAATTCTCCCTTATATTAGGTTCAACCTGAATATTTGTATTAAATTGCCAACCCAAATATTTTCTATCTGTATTTTTTTCCATATATATAATATCACTTTTTTCTAGATAATTCTTGATAGGAATATTATTGAGTATGTTAAAAAAAGTTTCTTTATTTTTGGTGGAATTTTCTTGCTTCTTTATTGTTTCTAATGATGCTCTATAAATATCAGGCTTATTCTTAGTTTCAGAATTAATATATTTATATGAGAAAAGATCATATCTATAGTTTTTTTTTAAATTCTCCTCTTTATTTGGTAATAAATATACTTTCAAATTTTGTTTTTTTTTATAATCCAATAATGGGTCTTTTTCATAGGAATACCATTTCTTTAAATCATCATTTTGAGACGTATGGTATTGATTTATTTGATTTCGCAATTTTTGTGGGACTAATGTAGACCATGTAATCTGAGATAAATCATATTGATAATTACTTCTTAACCAGTTTTTCCATGGATTCTTTTCATAATTTGAAAGTTTGTTATGTCTTACTTTGGAATCAAATATTCCTTGTCTTCCAAAAAAATCCTTTATTTCATTCTTAAGAAAAAAAGATGGTCCATTATATTGAAGAATAGATCTTAACTTATTGAAGTTAATAACTTGGGTTTGTGATAATTTAAAAAATACATATTTTTGTGACAAATAAGATAAATCAAAAAAAATATGTGGCTTCTGCTTACTATTTCTAAGATTATCAAAACCCTTTTTTA
>BQNB010013455.1:8747-11247 GCA_026074375.1 Tanacetum coccineum | reverse complement strand
TTAATCGACTTCACTTAACAAACCTTAATCTTTCATCACCGTCGATCAACAAAATCAATTAAAGAATGGCTGGTTTGGATTTCTGCTCAAAGCACAACATGGTTGCCTACTTGGAAAAGAATGATGGGAACACTGAGTTTCACTAGATTATGGACTTCCTCATATGAAGTTCAATCCACTTTGCACTCACTGTAAGTCCCATAGTCTCAACTTCATTTGTTGAACAGTTTTTGGACATCTGCTAAGTCAAGAACAGTCAACAACATTAGTTATATAGATGCCATTGTTGATGGCAAGCCTGTGACTATCTCAGAGGCATCAATAAGAAGTGATCTTCTTTTTGATGATGCCGATGGGATAGATACTTTGAACAATCAGGCTATATTTAACACTATTCAGTTAATGGGGTATGAGGGAGACCTAAATACTTTAACTTTTAACAAAACCCTCTTTTCACCTCAATGGAAATTTCTTTTTCATACCATGAATCACTGCATCAGTTCTAAAAGCACTTCTTGGGATCAAATTCCTACTAATATTGCCACAACAGTGATTTGTTTGACAACTAATCAAACATATAATTTTTCAAAATTAATTTTTGATGGTATGATGAGACACTTGGATGCATCTAAGAAGTTTGTCATGTATCCACGATTTTTACAAATCTTTTTGAGAAACCAGTTAAAGGATGTGCCTGTCCCTATGGATCACTTTCCAGTCCCAGCCTTAACATAAAAGGTTTTGACATTTATGGTTAAAAAGGGTAAAAACTTTTCAGGAAATGTCACAACTTTATTTGACTCTATGTTGGTTCAACCAACAGAGGATGAGGGTGAAGTTTTAGAAAGACCATCTGAATCCCAACCAATACCCTCTCCTACTCACCCAAGTGAAGACCAACCTGAGCCATAGCCTGACATATCTCATAGACCATCTTCTTCTATCCCTATACCTGATTCCAATCCAGAGGGTTCTAGTGGGAATCATGGAAGTCAGTCATCCAGTGATAGATCCTTATCCGGGAATGAGGATGGCCTGACACTCCAAAGTGTATATGATCTTTGTATTTCTTTGTATACATAGGTCATAGCTCAAGCTGCAGAAATAAAAGATTTGAAGGCTCAGATCAAGCAGCTTAAGAAGAAGACCAGACCTGTTATCAACCACCACAAAGCTTGGTTTAGGGCTGCTAGGTTGAAGAAACAGCAAAAGAAGAAAGATACGGAGAAATTAAAGAAGAGAAGGAGTGTATCCAAACAAGGGAGGAAAGCTTTCAAATCTTCCAAAGGTGCACCATCTGTGCATACACACACTGAATGGGATGCTATGGATACTGATTTGGAAGCTACGTTAAATAATGCAATGGACTATACTCAAGATGGTGATACATTGGTTGTAGAAGACAAGGGAAGTGCTGAAAAGGGAGGAAGCACAAAAGGTATTGATCTACAATAAAGTACTGTCAAGCCAGATGAAGGTACCGACAAGCAAGATGCAAGTACTATCAAGTCAGATGAAGGTACCGACAAGCAAAATGAGGTACCGACATAACAAAAGTTAGTACCAATAGCTTTGTTGAAGGTACTGCTGAGATTAAAGATCAAGTTTTAGAAAAAGTGATACTCCAACAGTTCCAACACCTACTCCAACAGTTTTTGGTGATGATGAGACTATTGCACAAGTTCTTGTCACAATGAGTCAGAACAAATTAAAACAAAAAGAAAAAGGAGTAGAGCTTAAGAATGTTGAGGATATTGAGACACCAAGGCCTACATTAACAAGATCATTGTTAACATTGAAGCCTCTTCCTAAGATTGATCCAAAAGCTAAAGGCAAAGGAATGATTAAAGAAGAAGATGAATCTAATACTGAATCAGAAGATATCAATGAAGCTGAAAAGAAGTTTAAAATGCTTGCTAATGATGAAGAGACGGCCAAAAAGGTTTAAGAGGAATGGGAAGCAGAAGAGGAGAAGAAAATGTTGGCTGAGGAAGAAGCACCTAAGGCTGCATTCACCAATGAGTATGACTTTATTCAGGCTAGACTCAATGCAGATAAGATTCTTGCTGAGAAGCTTCAAGAAGAAGAGAGAGAAAAGTTCACCATAGAAGAAAGAGCCAAGTTCCTTCATGATACCATTGCTGCACAAAGGAGATTTCTTGCTCAACAAAGATTGTATCTGTGGTCTCAAAGGCACAACGATTCTAGACGTAGAAACTGACTGAGACAAGTGGGCTTCGTGAGTGACACAGACATACCCTGCGGAGGTAGAGATGAGTTCACGACCATATACAATAGTCTCCTAAGCGGTCTGGACAGGATGTTAGTGCGCACATACACAGATCAACTCACAGAGCTGGACATGTGTGGAGCGCTACAAGTGATACGTCAAGAGGCAAGTGATGATAGACTTGAGACCTCTATTTCTTCGAGCCTTGCATTCTATATACAGCGAGCAACTATAGCGAATGGTGGGACGGTTAGTAGTTAGTCTTTGGCG
>BQNB010013454.1:0-77124 GCA_026074375.1 Tanacetum coccineum | reverse complement strand
TTAAGGTGTAAGGGTGTAACGAAACAAATAGTTGGTGTAATTCCTAAAGGATTGGCTCTACGGGTTGTTCTAGTTGATCTTCACTTTAAAGGTGAGAGTGAAAAAGGGTTTAAACTGAAGGTTAACTAACCGGTGTAGTTAGTTAATACAACATATAAAGGCGATTTAGGTGTAATCCTAAAATTTACCAATTTAAACAAGTTACTCCAATTAAATCCATAATACTCATTATTGTGGTCTCGAATAGATATATCAATTCAAGTTCTAAAGTCTACAACATCACTGGCACACTCATATTTTATGGAATTTGGGTAAACATTTGGAAACGGATAGGTTAAATCCTCACAATATCTAACAAGGGTTATTGTGCGCAGGTTATGTAACATGTAATTTCACAAAAGTATGCTTGAAAAACTTTTAAATTTGAGCATAATTTAAGCCTTTTATTGTGAAAATTAGGACAGGTAAACATTTTAATTCCATCCTCCACTTGAATTATACAATGTCCTCGTTGTATATATAAAACATTAAATACGGGAATTTAAAAAGAATTAAAATGAGAAACTCCCCTGATATTTGCTCGGTAGATTCTCCAAGTTGCGTTTTTGAGCAAGATTATGTGTTGAACAGCCGTCTTGAGGTTTCAAGACTCCAACACTTTAAGATCTCTAGATTTGTAAATTCTTCCATCGAATAAATCATCTGATTTTCTTCACAGTAGGTCCTGTGTAAAGTAGAAAAAACATGCATTACTATCTTGCGTACCTACGGTTATTTAAAAATATAATCTACACAAAACTGACAAAGTGATGATACGAGTATCCTTAAACGGAATATGTCTAGTATGGGATAAACTGTAAAAAAGTATCTAATCACGGGTCAGTATGTTGAAATACGTCATATATGTGACCTGGATTACAGTATTGACATAACTGACAATAATGTTTTTTAAGGTGCATAAAAAAAAAGACCGATTAACGTCCAGAACAATGAATACGCCGTATTGTATGAGCGGAATAAAAACGCCGTATTGATGTTGGGAAGACAGACTCCGATTAAAATTAATAACAGTCAGGTTGTCTCCCCGAGAAGCACTTTTGTTTATAGCGAAGTTCTCTTAGTATAGATTTTTCTTCAGATTTTCTTAACATTTGAATATCATCTCTTTTCTTCTTTCTGCATTTTGGTTTTATTATCCTGACGGGGTTCCACAACATATTCATGAATCTATGGTGGCTGAACTTATTGAGGCTTGATTCTATCATACACAAACATAATCAAAATGTCACTATCATGATATATGCAAAAAATTGAGAACCTGTTTAATAGTTAGATACATTACGATATGTATAATAATAAATGTACAGTTAGATATAAACAAAAGATAAGGAGAGGATGGATCATGGGTCTGGCTGTTGTGGGTCTTGCTGTATAACAACCCAAGAATTTTCATTAACCTATTTTACTATGATCACAATTGTACGGGGAAATTGTTTGCTTTATTACATTACTTGCATTGTCAATATTCAGTATGTCATAGTTTATCTTTCATAACTAAAGTAGACAAGCTCACGTCAACCTTTCTATGCCAATTATGTCTTCATATATGTAAAGCAAACTCATAATATGTCATAGTCAATTATAAAAAACCTAAGTATTTTAATCAATTGCACAATCTATTGTCAATATGATCTAATTGTAAGGAGGAAATTTTTTGCTTTATTACATTACTTGCATTACATATCAGTTGTCATAACTAAAAGTAGACAGCTCACGCAATACCTTATCTATGTCATCCCAAATGTCCTCATATATGTCAGAGAAAATACATAACTTTGTCAAGTCAAATATCATTCATATTCTTATTACATATGGTACTTATTCCTATAATGTACTAATTGAACGTTTATATCAAAAACAGGCTTTAAAATGTTATCGTTATACCTCTAACCCTATTGTCTAATGATAAGGTCAGTTAGTATCTAAAGTGAACTGTAAAAGCTACTAAAGAACATATATACAAGTGATATAATATTTCAATTGAAATATAAACTCACTCCAATAGTTCATGTAAAACGTTTTCCAAAAGCACAATGTACAAGTCATTAATGCACGATATCCAAAATAGTCATTTTACCTCCATTTTCATTCAAATTTCTTCACCACCACTTTTGTACAAGCTACTACACTCAATATACAATGTGTAACCATAAATTTTTATATCATAATCTTTAATTCTCATTTTTACTCTTAAAACTCCTAATTCATAAATCAGATACCTAACCTCGAGTAAATACTATACTATGAGTTTCTTTATTTATATCATTGTACAACTAAACCAAATACTCAATATGTTGTTATAACATTTATTACAAACATTTTAAAACACAATATTACATCATCATTTCACCATATTAACAACAGTATACAAGAAATAAATCTAGAAAACCCTAATTGTACCCTAATTATGATTTTGACCTGTTTACTCATTTTTAGACCATCTCATTCTCAATAAAGCAAACCAAGGAGTCTTTATAACCCTTATATGTGTTCTAATAACCTTTTTACATCATTAATCATCCTTGGCTTCAGCAATGTACGAGGAATTACAATGCTTGAAAAACCCCTAAAAAGCCTTATATGAACCTAATTCCAAGCTACGGCTTTTTCTTTCAATTTCAACCACTTTTTAACTTAAACCAATGATTCATAAACCTCATTAATATTCCTTTATATAGTACTATGTTCAAGTATTCCATAATTCCCAATCAACATTATTCGAAATATAAGCCAAGAAAGCAAGGTAAACCCTAAACGCGCCACTATGTGAACCGCGAACCTTATTTACGCATTTTTAACCGCTTTAACCCTAACCAATGACTAACTTTTATTTATACTTCTTATACAAACCTTAAGATTCATTTTTAATCCACTCTTGATCAATGTATGCGAACAATAAGCCAAAAACAAGAATTAAACTTATGAGTCATAAGGAACACGAAACTCATTCTTTTTCAATATTGACCCATTTTAAAGGATTCCTTTGCAAAATAACTTACCCACATGCATCCTAAGTTGCTTACTCAGCTACTATAACAAATATCTTCATTTGTTTTTGATTAAAAAGCTTCACATGTGCTCTTGTTCTTTCTTTTCAAGTCGTGGCACCACAAGGACTCCAACACCACTTCAATCTAGTTCCTAGCCTTAATAAATAACCATATAGCCTCTCTAGTCACCCTATATCTGACCCACATGTCCATGAATAGTATCCTAAGTGTTCATTAACTCTTTGAATTCAAACTACTATAAATAGGGTCACCTTAGATTGCTCATTCTAAATTGCACAACACATCCTCCTCTATAACCCTTATAGGCAGAAATCTTTGCTCCCTTATGGGATCCTAGGATCTAAGGAAGTCTCATAAGCAAATCCCTAAAGATTGAAGCCCAGGAATAAAAGATACAGGCGTACGAATGGAAATACTACCCGAAACGACCATTTCCCTTTTTGATCTTTGAGACTATCCCAGGTTCTTAAATGTTTTACTTCTGCTACTAACCTTATAATGTTATTTGATCCCTGAATTATAATCTTTTTAAATAGAAGTTTAATACATAATTCATACTTTATTTCCATTGTGATCCAAAACAGTTCACCCATAAAACCCTAATTTCGCGTTTTTATGAAAACTAAATGTTATATTGGTTATATATTGTTATAACCTATCCCTATCATACTTAACTATGTTAAAATATAAACTTTAATGTTTATTGAAGGAATTTGATCTTAAAACAGTGAGTTTACGTTTGAAACCCTAATTTGATACACCAGTCTTGCTCTCCCAGCTTAAGATCGTTTTTTTAAACATTTGCGTTGCGTTAATTCTTTATAATTTTGTTTTTTATAACTTTTAATTTCTTTTGAAATGTTAAATAAGATCATTGCCTTGGTATTTGGATTGTTTTGTAATTTTAATCCATGCAAAGGGGTATATATCGCTAACTTTCTAAAACTTATAAACACTAACGGGGTTGAATATGTCATTTTACAAAGTTATAAATTATAGGGCTCTAATATGGAACTTTTCAAAGTACAAGGTTTACTTGGTATATCTTTAAACTGAAGGACACAATGTCGTTATAAATGCATACTCCAAGGGATTTTTTGCAAAATTTTCAAACCCTTGGGTCTAAATGTAACATTTTGAAAAAGTATAAAATAATATATAAAAATTTACTCTGACTTTACTTTAATTAACAGCTTTTAGTGCGTAAACATTCTTCAGATAATTGACATAAATACGCTTAAAACCGATCATCCGTAAGTTATATTGTACCACAATACTTGTGGAGCTTATTTTTAAGAGGTTTCATCTTGGTATTTCGTTCTGTACTGAGTTGTTGGGTTTTACAGATTTAAAGTGCCCTAGCTCCTCAACATGTTTACTGAATGACTTCTGAATTATGACTGGCCCCATGCGGTGATTACACATAATTCCAAACTCTTCAATCAAACTCCTACACTCTTAAACAAAAGTTCTAAAGTACATTCTTAATAATGAGCCTTGACATACTTTACTCAGGTTGATGTGAAATGGCTGTTTTAACTATCATTTTGCTATATCAACCTTCCCTATTAAGATGTGATTAAGGTTATTCGTCAGCTTTCTTTTCTGGATATTCATTTCTTCATACATAAAGGTTGAGTTCATAGCCTCGCTTTTCAATTTCACTTTAATGTTTTCAAAATACACCTCCGAGGGGGTTACATGCTTATTACAAAACTCTTTATATAATCCGTTTATCTTATAACATCGTGATTACTTTTAAATGATTAATGAGTTTATAAATCACATACTTTTATTTTCCTGTGTTACCTATTTGAAACTCATGATGCAGTGTTTTCTTAAATATATGCTATCGCTGATTTATTTTTGCCCTAAGTACATGAAACATATCTAATTATGGGTAGTTTTACCAATATTTCTTTATTGTCTCTTTGGGAATATCTCCCAATATTTCTTTATTGTCTTCTTTGGGTAATATTCTCCTAATAATTTTTATGTCTCTTTTGGGTAATATCTCTATAATCTTCTTTAAGTCTCTTTGGGTAAATATCTTCCTAATATTCTCTTAATATATCTTTGGGAATAGCTCCCATTATCTCTTTATTATCTATCATGTGATTCCATGAGTTTAGCGAGTAATAATATTGTTCTCCATGATAATAATATTCTCTATGATAATACTGTTCTCCATGAGAATAATGTTCTCCATGATAAATTATCCTACAATACAAATATTTACAATATAACGGGTTTTCAACTATTACATTTAAAACCTATGAAATTCACTCAACATTTGTGTTGTATTTTTAGATGTTTATCCTCAGGTGATTGAGCAAGTTGCGGTACGGAGTGGCATGGACTCGAAGTGGTGAACTGTTTCATTCAAACCTAATGTTTTAGATTTAGGTCTGAATTTTGTAAAAACTCTGAGTATATTGAATGTTTTACATTAAATTTTTCCAACAAATGTCTTTTTAAAGTTAGTTTTATTTTGATTTTGTTTGTTGTACTCAATGAAGTAATAAACCAGATTAGCTTCCGACTGGCTATATTGTATAAATGGGGGTGTTAATCAATATCATCTTATCCTATTACAAAAGAACATTTATTCCTATATGTATTCATTCTGCTACGTTATATACTATACCGTGCTTTTAAAACGTTTTCTTATACCTCTTATACCCTAATTTCCATGAAGGGTTAATATCTAAAGTGAATGTACAAGCTACTAAATCAATGTATAAAAGTAATATTCATTTCAATTTGAAATATAATCTCCTCTAATTTCTAGTAAAGTTTTCAAGCATAATGTACAAGTCATTAAGCATGACATCTAAATAGCCCGTTTACCTCTTGCCTGTTTTCATTCTACATTCTCGTTCACCATCCTTAATGTTAAAAGCTACTACACATCTATATACTACTGTGTGGTGTTAAACCCAATATTACTTTATTCATAAACTTATTATATTACATTTTTACTCCTTAAAAACAATATTCAAAAATCGTGAAATCCCTTAAATACCGTGCTAAATACTAACAATCATGACCCTGCTTTATTCGTTTTTATCCTTTGTTAACCTAAACCAATATTCAACATGACAGTTGTCAATACACATTATATTACAACATTTTAAAACATATTACATCCTCATTTCACCTAAGTGTGCCCTAATTGGAATCTTTGGAACTCGTTTACTCGTTTTCGCCATTTTACAACCAACTCACCTATCAATTCTTGTTATTAATCCCTTATTAATTCCTTACAAAACTTTAATCACATCATTATTGATCAAAATGTACATTTGAATTACAAGAGAAAACCCTCTAATTGATACCCGAATGAACCCGAAATCAAAACCTTTGCATTTTGACACCCAATTTGAAAGGTTTTCTTGCATTCAGCACCTTGATGCTTGCACTACTTGAAGTGCAGCTGCTTACAAAGCCTCAACATTTTTACTTCATTTATAATTTAAAAAATTGATCACCATTGCTCTCTTAGTTCTTTCTTTTGTACCTTCGGCATCACAAGGACAAACAACCTTTCCAAAAGCTACTTCCTAGCTTTTAACACACACATTATACTAGCTTCTAAAAGCCCTACATAGATTGTAAATGCACCATATCAGATTTCAAAAGCATACTTATACGCTTTAAAAGGATCATATGACTATAAATAGGAACCTAATCATTCATTTTTCTTCATCCCCCAATTACCTCTTATAAATTAATAGAAGCATATTTGCTCTAATAGATCCTTCAAGCAGATCTATAATAAGGCTCAAGTTTCCTGAATGGAAGCAAAAGAAACCAACAAGTAACGAAGACGGGAGTCGTTATTCTAGGCAGTATGAAGCTAAAAGTAATGGATTTACGACTATTTTAAGCATATAAGCTCAAACCCCAGGTTCTAAGGATTCTACTATGCTCTTAAACTCTTCATAATGTTAATATGATTCTAAATATTATCTCCTAGTTAAAGTTTCATAACTCAATTTCATGCTCATTTTCTATTTTGATCCTAAAACTGTACACCGAAACACTAATTTGCGTTTTTCTTTAAAACTAATGTTATAATAATTATAATATTGTTTTATCTATCCTTGCATGCTTAACTAATGTTAAAATAACCACTTTATTGATTAATGAAGGAAGTTGAATTAAAACCCCGCTCGTTTACGTTTTTGAAACCCTATTTGGACCCGTTTTGTTCATAGTTTTTAAACGAATCCGTTATTTTGAACTTGCGTTGCGTTAAATCTTTATATTTTAGTTTATTATAACATATGAATATCTTTTGGAATGTTAAAATAAGATTGCATGGCAATTTGGACATGTTAAATCATCAAGCTGTTAGACTAGTTATAACTTTATCCTAGCCACGAGATGTGTGGTATAAATAAAAATGCTTGTCAAATCTTGACTATGTACAGTAAGAAGGCAAGTTATTTATAAAGGCAATTCCGTTTCGTATCTTATTATTTCCAACTTATCGCTCTTTCATCATCATTTCTACCAATTGCATCATTATCTCCGTCTTCATGAATCATACTCATACCATAACCTCTAAGTGCTTAAAATTAAAAAATGAGCATTACTCTTTAAGCATTTTAAGCATCACATTTTCTTTTATTACCTTGTGATGTCATTTTTACTACGTGTTGTCTTAGAATGCCTCCCAAAAGAACGTCAACATCTAAAACACCGACCATAACTTTGGCTGCCATCCAGCAACTGATTACTGATGGCATTTCCTCAGCTCTGAAAGCACAAGCTGCTACCATGACGAATGCCAGCAATCCCAACAGGAACACCGGACCTACTGGAACTCCTGTAGCAAAAACGGGAAACTATAAAGAGTTCGTTAGCTGTCAACCTTTCTACTTCAATGGTACGGAAGGAGCAGTTGGCCTCATTCGCTGGTTTGAGCGGACTGAATCAGTATTTTCTCGTAGCCACTGTGCCGAAGAAAACAAAGTGACATATGCTACCGGTACTTTAACCGATGATGCCCTGTCTTGGTGGAATTCATACGCTCAACCTATTGGAATAGATCAAGCCAATCAAATCACTTGGACCGAATTAAAAAGACTCTTAACCAATAAGTATTGCCCTCGAACTGAAGTCAAGAAAATGGAAGACGAATTTTACAACTTGGTTGTGAAAGGAAATGATCTTAAGACTTACATTAGGAGATTCCAAGAATTAGCCGTCTTATGCCCAAACATGGTACCAAATGCCGAGAAACTCGTGGAAGTCTTCATCAATGGATTACCCAGAAGTATTGAAGGAAATGTTACTGCCTCGAAGCCTCAAACTTTGGAGGAAGCCATCAACATAGCCCAGAGATTAATGGATCAGATAATAAAGCATGATTCTGTGCAAGAAGCTAATGATCGTAAACGAAAGCTTGAGGATAAGGGAAACATCATCAACAACAACTATCAGAATAACTATAACAATAACAACCGTAACAATGATCACCACCAGCAGCAGAACAGGAAGCAAGAAACCTTCAGGACTTATACTGCCACCAATGGGTATACTGGAAATCGTCCCTTGTGTGAAAGATGCACCCTACATCACATAGGTCCTTGCACTGTCAAGTGTCAAACTTGCAACAAGATAGGACATCTAACCAAGAACTGCAGAAACAAAAGATCAACCACTAGAAACAATCTATCCGTAACTTGTAATGCCTGTGGAAAGAAAGGACATTATGCGAATCAGTGCTCAAAAGCAAACAACAAGGCCACAAGAAAGCATACTTAGAGCCAATCTTGCTTTTGTTCACTTTAGGATTTCTACCCTAGAAACAACTCTCGAGGATATTCAAGTTCATCAGAATCTTCTTCAATCTGAAAACTTCAATCATCAAGCCACAATCCTTGTCGTTTGTTACTTTTATCTAGAATTCTACTACGAGATACGTAGCATAAGTATCAACTCTTTTTAGAGTTTCATATGTAAAGCTATCCATGAAATAATAAAGTGATGATTCCGTTACATCTTGTTATCTGATGATATCAAAACTCGACATTATTTGTCAATTCCATCGATTCTATTATGTTCAAACTCTGAATACTCTCCTCATACCTTTGCAACATAAATTATCATCCTCGATTATATGGGCGTCAGTACAATCAACATCTCAATATTATCTAACAATTCATGATCATATCATTTTCTACACTTTACCATATCGTGTTTTTATGCTTAGGTAAGACGATTTATGATCATCTTATTGAAATGAATTAGGTCACTTCTTCATTTGAATAAGGAAATTATAAATCTCTGAACTATGAATTTATAAATTCTCAGTTACAAGGAGTTGAACGCTTCTTTTTGTAAGTGACAAATTATAAATAAGTAGGCTTAAGTATATAACATACGTACAAACAAGTTTCTTTCAATCCGTTTGTACAAACAATTCCTTAATCATTATCATTATTACCTTCATCATCTGTTCATTTCAAAATCTGTATCTCACGTGATTAGCAACTCTCTTACAATCATTCCTTGACATCACTCATGATCTCCGTATTCTAAAAATTCTCTGTTATATTCTGCAACATAATAACAAGGAAATACATAAGAATCTATACAATGTCAAATGATTTCAATACCACTAGGTATGAAAATTTTAACAAAGACTTGTGATAGCATTCTTATTCATTGTTGACTTTTAAAGGTTAATGAATATAGATTCTTTACGATCAGAGTAGCGCAGAAAAAGCATGGTAGGCCCATAACCCACAGGTTTTGTAAATCAAAGTATTTCATCCACCCAGGTTCTATCAGGATCTGAAGAAATTCTATTGGCTGTCATCAAGAGGTGTAGTCTTGAAAATAAGTAGACGTGTGAAAGGAAGTAATTATAATTATGGTGTACAACATAATTATAAATGCATCACACACGTGGACTTGTGACCTTGATTAGCCTAACATAAAAATCAAATTCATGCCTAGTACCTACATCTACTTCCAAACAATATCACTACAACTTTCAATTAAATCTCAGAACGAGATTTCTGTAAGGGGTGGAGACTATAACAACCCAAGAATTTTCATCAACCTATTTTACTATGATCATAATTGTACGGGGAAATTTTTTGCTTTATTACATTACTTGCATTGTCAATATCTCATTATGCAAGGTAACTTGCATAACTAAAGTAGACAAGCTCACGCAACCTATCTATGGCCATCTTGTCTTCATATATGTCAAGCAAACATCACAATATGTCAAGTCAATATCATAATATCATTATTACAAAGTACATTATTTCCTATAATGTTACCATCGCAACGTTATAATCTAAAACTGGGAGGGGGGGGGGGGGCTTTAAACCATTATCGTATACCTCTAAACCCTAATTCCATGAAGGGTTAATATCTAAAGTGAATGTACAAGCTACTAAAGCATATATACAAGTAATATAACATTTCAATTGAAATATAAACTCCCTCCAAGTCAAGTACAAGTTTTAAAAGCACAATGTACAATTCATTAAGCATGATCTCTAAAATAGCCGTTTTACCTCCGTTATCATTCTAACTTCTTCACCATCACTTATGTACAAGCTACTACACTCAATATACAATGTGTAAACCCTAATTATTCTATTCATAAACTTTCATACACATTTTTACTCTTAAAACCCTAATTCAAAAGTCAGAAACCCTAACCCGAGCTAAATACTACACTATGACCCGTTTCTTGATTATAAACCCAAACCAACACTCAAATAAGTTGTAATAACTTATTTTACAATCATGTCAATCCTATTACATCATTATTTCATCATTACTTCATTATCTTATTTCAATTGTACGTAAAATGAATCCGAGAAACCCTAAATGAGCCCTAAATAATCATTCAACCTGTTTTAACGTTTCTGACCAATTCATTCTCAAGTAAGCAACCAAGAGTCATTTTAAACTCATAAAATGAGTTTACAAACCATTATCCATCATTATACATCATTACTTCGACAATGTACATGAATTACAAAGCTAGAAAACCCTAAAAGTCTTATACGAGCCCTAATTCCAACCCACGACTTATTCTTTCCATTTTAACCCATTTTTAGCTTAAACCACAAACTAAATTTCATTAGTAATCCATTATACAATGTCAAGGATCAGTATTCAATCATCTTTGATCAAGATTACACGAATTATAAGCCAAGAAAGCCAAAGAAACCCTAATCGAACCAAAAGTGAACCCGCGACCTTATTTACTCAATTTCGATCCGTTTTAACCCAAACCACCTACTAACTTTCGTCAATTCTTCTTATTACAAACCTTAAGATCATATTTTAATCATTCCTTGATCAATGCTCATGAAATATAAGCCAAAAACTTGAATTCAAACCCTAAAACCCCAAAACAGACCCGCGGCTAGTTTTTACCCATTTTAACCCATTTAAAACTCTTCCCATGTGTAAAAACCTCAATGAATCACCCACATGTATCATCAAGCAGCTTATGCACCTGCTTAAACAATCCCATGGCCAAAATTGAAGCCACATGAACCCCTTTTAGCTCAAAACAGCCGTGGCAAGCATGAGGAGTATCCACACCTTCAATCTAGTTTCATAGACTCCCACATCTGATTTTCTAGTCTCTACACATCATATACTATCCCTAACACATGTCAAGAACAGATCCTAAGTGTTGCTTACTCCTCTTAACCTCCAATGAGTATAAATAGGGGTCTTGGGCACTCATTCTAACTCGCACCACCCCATCTTCTCTCTATAACCCATAGGCAGCAATCCTTTGCTCCCTTATGATTCTAGGATCATTAAAGAAGTTCAAGAAGCGAAGCCCTAAAGAATTGAAGCCTTGGAGTGAAGATACAAGGCGTACGAGTGGAAATACTACCCGAAACGACCCATTTCCACCATTTTTGCTCCTTGAAGCTCAAACCCAGGTTCTAGATATTCTACTTCTGCTACTACACCCTTATATTGTTCATATGATCCCTAAATTAACACCTGTTAAAGTTTCATAACTCAATTCATCTCATTTTTTTTCATTTTGATCCGAAAAACTGTACACCCGAAACCCAAATTTCGCGTTTTTCTTAAAACTAATGTTATAATAGTAAATATTGTTATAATCATATTCGCTACATGCTAAATAATGTTAAAAAAAACCACTTTATTGATTAATGAAGGAATTTGAACTTAAAACCCGCGCGTTTACCGTATTTAAACCCTAATTTGACCCATTTTGCTTCCTAGCCTAACAACAATATTTTAAACTTGCTTACTTAAAATCGTTCATATTTTAGTTATTATATACTTATAAATATCTTTTTGAAATGTTAACATAAGCTTTGCATGGCAATTTGGACATGTTGATTGTAAAAATTATCCATGCAAAGGGGTATATATATCTAACTTTCTGAAATTAATAACTAATAAGGTTGAATTATGTCATTTTAATAAATTTAAACTATAGGGTCGATTATGATCACTTGTCAAAGTGCAAGGTTTACTTGGTATATCTTTTAAAGTTGATGGACCAAAGTCGTAAAAATGCAAACTCCAAGGACTATTTTGCAACTTTTCAAACTCAAGGGTCTAAAATGTAACACTTTGAAAAAGTATAAAATCATGTTTAAAGCCTTACAAGACATAACCTTAATTAACGCTTCTCGTAGCTGTAACGATATCCAGATATTGTTAAAAAAACGCTTAAAACCATTAAAAACATATCACAATATTAGGAGCTACATATTGATGAGTTTCATCTGTATACGTTCTACTGAGTTTTGTTGGGTTACTATTTAAATTGCCCTACTCCTCAAACGTTACAGAATGACTTCCTGAATTATGATGGCCCGAACGGTGATACAATAATTCCAAACTCTTCAATCAAACTCATAACTCTTAAAACTAAAGTTCTAGAGTACAATCTTCCTAAGACTCAACATATTTACTCAGGTTACGTGACGTGGCTGTTTACTATTATTTTACTATATCAACATTCCTCGGTTAAGATTGTGATAAGGTCGTCAGCTTTCATTTCAGAATATTTATTACAACTACCTACCCGGTGAGTTCATAGCCTCGCCTTTCAATCTTTTGAATGTTTTATAAACCCGCAAGGGGGATACATGCTTAATTGTTTTTAATATATGCAAGTACTTAAAACTGATATTGTGAAGTTCATAATCTCGCCTTTACTTATTTACATGTTTTATAAACCCGCGAGGGGGATACATGCTTGTTATAAACTCTTTTACATACTCATTTATCTTATAACAATGTGATTACTCTTCAAAGACTTAGTGAGATTCATAACCTCGCCTTTACTTATTTACATGTTTTATAAACCCGCGAGGGGGATACATGCTTGTTACAAACTCTTTTACATACTCGTTTATCTTATAACAATGAGATTACTTTTCAAAGACTTATATATGCTTAAACCAGTAATACAAGTGTTTTTACAAGTTATATGCTATCCTAATACACTATTACAGCTATTGTCTAAGTTACATTATGCCAAAAGTCCCTCATTATCATGGACCATTAATCACTTTCGGGTGAATGCGAATATTGTGGATAGATCTATCGGGATTGACGAATCCTATTTGTGTTAGCCGGATAGGTAACCAAACACACTATATTTGAATTTCATAGGTATATGGAAATTACCTACACCGAGGGCCATTATCTCTCTATATATATATATCACAATCATTTGGGGTAAATAATACCCCTAGTCAGTTTGAGAGCCATGAGCTTAGACCATGCTAAACTATACCCCGATCCGACAATTCAGCCCAAACCAGAACAATAACACCAGTAAATACATAGGTATACTATGCAAAAATGTAATCGATAGCAATTATTACAAAATAACGGGATATATACTAACTAGGGGGCCCACAGATCAAAACCCTAATAAAATCATAAACATAGTGTTGTGAACAATTATTACACTATGACTTGTAATCAATACAGTATATCAAACCTATGAATATTTCAACACAACTTTTTGTGTGACTTTTTAACATGATTTAACTCGGGTAATTGAGCAATATAACGGCACGGAGTGGCAAGGACATGAAGGAGGCTAAAACTTGTTTATCATTCCACATTGTAATGTAACCTAGATTTTTGGGACAGCCTTTGTAAAACTCTGATTTAAAATGAATGAAACCGAATATTTTGAATTAAACAACCTTTTGGGTCGTTTTACTATGAATATGGTATTGAGTTGGTTTCCATGAAGTAATACCCCAGATTAGCTTCCGCTGCTATATGTAAAAATGGGGGTGTTACAGATGAACACACAGAACATCTGAGAATAATTTTAAAATTACTCAGAAGGGAGGAATTGTATGCCGAATTCTCCAAATGTGATTTCTGGATCGGTATCGTGTGATTTACTGTCTCATTATCCTTCTCATAGTTTCATCTTCTACCTAATACCGTTTTGATATCATGTTTTATGCTTAAATAGGATGATTTATAATCATCTTATTGAAATGAATTAGGAGATGCTTTCTTCTTTGAATAATGGAAATAAAACCTCCGAACTATGAATTTATAAATTCACAATTACAAGGATTGGACGCCTCTGTTTGTAAATGACAAATTATAAATGAGTAGGCTTAAGTATGGCATTCGTACAAACAAGTTTCTTTCCAATCCCGTTTGAACAAATAAATTCTTATTATCATTATTACCTTATAAACGATTAAGTATCATAGTCATCATCTATTCAATTCCAAATTTATACCCACATGATTTCAACTCTCTAACAATTCATAATCAATTCTTGATATCACCTGGCATTCAGCTAAATCTCAGGACCGAAAATAATTCCAAGAAACTACTGAAAAGATCGTACAAATTTCATCAACACGTGCAAGCTCATCGACAAAGAAGTTACGCAGAGCAAATGTGGAAGCCAGAAAGGCCTTTAGAACTTCAAGTTTGGCAATCGTTTACTGTTGAAAGCCACACCTCGCAAGGATAACTTATGATTCGAAAATGAGGAAAGCCTTAATCCCCACGCTACATATGACCAATCAAAATTACTTGAACGAATTTGACCCAGTGGCGTAACAAACTAGAAGCTTCCTAAAGCTTTATAAAGTTATCCACAATACTTTCCACGTTTCTAAAACTCAGAAGAGCATTATCCTGATGAAGCTCTTATTATTCCAATGAAAGAACTTCAACTCAACGACAAACTCAACTTTGTAGAAGAACCAGTGGAGATTATGGATCGTGAAATCAAGCAACTAAAGCGAAGTCATATTCCTATAGTCAAAGTATGATGGAACTCTAAAAGAGGACCAGAGTTTACATGAGATCGTGAAGACGAAATTCATGCCAAATATCCTCATCTATTTTCAATCATCACTTCAACATCAAATTAAATCTCGGGATGAGATTTCTGTAAGGATGGGGGACTATAACAACCCGCAATTTTCATCAATGTAAATATCCATCTATTAAGTTAGATGCAATGTACTATCTGTCTATTATATATGAACCACCTTTTTCAGGGAAATTTTTCGCTTTATTACATTACTTGCATTACCAATATCTTCATATGCAATGTAACTTGCATATCTAAAGTTAACCAGCTCACGCAACCTACCTATGGCAATCCTATCTTCATATATGTCAAGAAAACATCATAACATGTTAAGTCAACATCATAATATCATTTTTACAAAGTACATTACTCATATAATGTACCATTTGCAAAGTTATATCAAGACATGCTTTAAACCGTTATTGTATACCACTAAACCCTAATTTCATGAAAAGTTAACATCTAAAGTGAATGCACAAGCTACTAAAGCATATGTACAAGTAATATAACATCTCATTTGAAATATAAATCCCCTCCAAGTCAAGTACAAGTCTTATAAAGCATAATGTATAAGTCATTAATGCACGATGTCCAAATAGCCATTTTACCTCCGTTTTCCTAAAAATCTTATACAATCTATCAAGTACAAGTTACAAGCAAGTCATATACTTCATTTACAATCCATATTCATTCTCAATTCATGAAATTACAAGAAATCTAATCCAGAAACCCTAACCCGAGCAAAATACTAAACTATGACCCGTTTCTTGATATTTATCCATTTTAAACTTGTACAAGCTACTACACTCATATTACAATGTGTAATCCCTAATTATTCCACTCATAAGCTTTCATACACATTTTTACACTCAAAACCCTAATACAAAAGTCAGAAACCCTAACCCGAGCAAAATACTAAACCATGACCCGTTTCTTCGTTTTTATCCATTGTAAACCTAAACCAATACTCAAATAAGTTGTAATAACTTAATTTACAACATTCTCAATCATATACAATCATCATTTCATCATTTTACTTCAACTATATGCAAATTGAATCCAAGAAACCCTAATTGTGCCCTAATTGGAACTTTGGACCCGTTTACTCGTTTTCGCCCATTTTAAACCCGAACCACCTATCAATTCTTGTTATTAATCCTTAATACAATCCTTACAAACATTAATCCATCATTATTGATCAAATGTACACGAATTACAAGCTTGAAAACCCTAAATAAGCCCTAATGAACCCGAAACCTAGTTTCTTTCATTTTGACCCATTTTAACTAATCTTTTTGCAAACAAGCACCTCCATGACAAGCACCTCACCTTCCTAAGCAGCTTACACACCTTCTACAACAAATATCTCACATTCCATGGTACAAAAATTGGCCACATGATCTCTTTTTCTTCTTGTATAGCCGCGGCAAGCACATGGGTGTTCCAACACCTTCTAGTTAGTTTCTAGTGTACATGACTCATCTCATAGCTTCTACACATCACCCTCTAGCTCTCACACATGTCCTCACCTGATCTCTTAGCACCCTTAGTCACCAAGTTCCAAAATTACTATAAATAGGGGTGTTATGCCTCCATTTCAAATCATCCCCCACTTCCTCCTCTATAACCCATCAATGGCAGCAAATCTCTGCTCCATAAGTTCCTAAGAAGATCCAAGAGAAGTAATCAAGAGAAGTATTGAAGCCTTGAAGCCCCGGAGTCGTTATTCTAGGCGTACGAAGCTAAAAGTCCCGATTTCGACCCGTTTCCAAGCTATAAGCTCAAACCCAGGTTCTGGATGTTCTACTTCTGCTCCTACACTCTTATAATGTTCATATGATCCTAAATATACTCTTGTTAAAGTTTCATAACTCAATTCATGCTCATTTTCCATTTTGATCCAAAACCGTACGCCCGAAACCCTAATTTTATGTTTTTCTTAAAACTAAATGTCATAATGGTTAAATGTTGTTATAATCTATACTAGCATTCTTAACTAATGTTAAAATAACCACTTTATTGATTATTAAAGGAAGTTGAACTTAAAACCCGCGCGTTTACGTTTTATAACCCTAATTTGACCCGTTTTGCTTCCTAACTTAACGAATTGTTATTTTAAACTTTCGTTGCGTTAAACCTTCATATTTTAGCTTATATTAATAAGATATAACCTGCTAATATCATTTAGAAACTTAAAATGAGCTTGCATGGCATTTTGGACTTGTTTTGCAAAAGTATTCCATGCAAGGGGTATATATCGTAACTTCTGAAATTAATAACTAGAAGGGCTGAATATGTCATTTTATCAAAGTTATAACAATAGGGATCTATTATGTCACTTTTCAAAGTACAAGGTTTAGTTGGTATATCTTTAAACTTAAAGGACCAAACTCGTAAAAGTGCAAACCCCAAGGGTATATTTTGCCACTTTTCAAACTCAAAGGTCTAAAATGTAACTTATATATTACCTTTCAAACTTGTGATGTCATTCTTACTACGCGTTATCTTGTGGTTGATAGAATGCCCCCAAAAGGACATCAACATCTGAAACACCAGCCATAACTTTGGATGCCATCCGGCAACTGATTGCTGATTTTATTGCAGCCCTGGAAGCATAAACTGCTAGCCATGGCATGTCTAGCAATCCAATAGGAACACTAGACTAGAGGAAATTCCTGTAGCACAAAAGAGGAAACTACAAATAATTCATAATCTGTCCAACCTTTCTACTGATTCAATGTACGAGAAGAGCTGTTGACCTCATCCACTGGTTTGAACGTACTGAATCAGTATTTTCTCGTTAGCAAGGTGTTCATGAGGAAGACAAGAAGGACATGTGTGCTACTAGGTACTTTAACGAATGATTCCTTGTCCTGGGGAATGCATATGCCCAGCCTATTGGGTATAGGAGCAAGCTAATCAAGATCACCTGGACTGAGTTAAAAATGCTTCTGAGCGAATCAAGATATTTATCCTCGAACTGAGATTAAGAAAATGGAAGAACGAATTTATGGTCTACTATAAATGTAAGGTGATCTCAAGACGTTTATATTAGAAGATTCTTAGGAAATAGCCATTTTATTCCCGATATGGTACAAAACGATCGAGAAACTTATGAAAGCATTCATCGGTGGGAGACTACCACCAAAGCATTGAAGGAAACGTTACATTACTAGCTGGTCAAAACAACAGACTCTGGAAAGAAGCCACTCAACATAGCTCAATCAGACTAAATTGACTCAAATAATAAAAGCGTAATTTTATGAATAAACATAATCACAAAATGAAAGTTTTTGATGATGGAAGGACACAACCACCAACAACAACTATTCCAATAATCATGTACAAAGACAACTACCCAATACCGCAAGCAACAATTAACCACGTCCAACAATCATATCAACGAAAAATAAACAACTCAGATAGCCATAAACAATAACAACCCAACAATAATTACCAGCTGACCAAGCAAAATATGAAGGACACGAACCTGTTAGGAACTACTCCTCCCAGAAAAATAACATTGATAACATCCTTTATGTACAAGAAGCACCCTACATCACAGACAGGATTTTGCACTGTCAAGTGTTAGACTTGGGGCGCCCCCCAACAAGTGGGTCATCTGACCTGAAACTGTAGAGACAAAAGATCAACAGCTAAAACAACTCTTGAGGATACTTAGGTTCACCACCAGTTACATATGAAGGATCATCTGAAACCCACTTCATAAACCCCAAACACCAAGCTACAATCCTTGTCATCATTATTTTTATCTGGAATCCTACCCCAGTCACGTAGCATAATTATCAATAACTGCTTAGAGGTTTGTGGATGTATGAATATGTAAAGTTATCCATGTAATAAAAAAGTGATGATTCCGTTTACATCTTATTATCTGGTGATATCCAAAATTCCGACATTATTTGTCTATTCCATCGATTCTATTATGTTCATGAACTCTGATTACTCTCCTCATACCTTTGCAACATGAAATTAGTCTTCCTTGATTATATGGGCTATCCATTACAATCAAACATCTCAGTATTAATCTAACAATTCATTTTCAACACATTACCATATTCGTGTTTTTATGTTACGGTAAAGGACGATTATTATGATCATCTATTGTAAATAATTATGTCCCTTCTTGCGTTGAATAAGGAAATTATAAATCCCGAACTATGAATTTGATAAATTCATCATTACAAGAGTTGAACGCTTCTTTTTGTAGAGTTGGGGAAAACCAAATTATAAATGAGCAGGGGCTTAAGTAAATAACATACGTACAAACAATTTCTTTCAATCAGTTTGTACAAACAACTCCCTTAATCCATTTTCATTATTACCGTTCAATCTCTAATTCATTTTCCCAATCTGTATCTCACTGATTAGCAACTCTCTTACAAATTCATAATCATTTCTGACATACTCGATTCCATAGACTTCGTATTCTAAAAATTTCTGTTATATCTGCAACAAAATAACAAGAAACACACAAGAATCTATCACAATGTCATATGTTTCAATTAACCACTATGTTTGAAAAGTTTAAACAAAGAACGTTGTGCTAGCATTCTATTCGATGTTGCTTTTTAAAAAAGGGGTTTTTTTTTTTAAGAAAAAATTTGAAAATAACGATTCTTTAGCGAACACTAGGAGCATAGTAAAAGATGTAATACCCCAAGACCTATAATGTTTCCTTAAATCAAAGTATTCATCCACCCAGGTCTATCAAATCTGAAGAAATTCTAGTTGGCTGGTCATCAATATGCGTGATCTTGAAATAAGTAACATGTGGAAAATATGTTAATTATAATTATTGGTGCTGCAACATAATTAGTAAGTGCATCACACACTGGACTTTGTGACCTTGATTAACCCTAACATCAAAGGATTAAATTCATAGCCTAGTAACCTACTACCTCTATTCACTATAACTTTGTCAATTAAATATCGGGACAATAATTCTGTAAGGGGTGTAAGACTATACCCAACCCAAGAATTTTCATCAACCAATTTTTTACTATGATCACAATTAAAGGGGGGAAATTTTTTCGCTTTAGTACATTACTTGCATTGTCAATATGCTCATTATGTCATGTAACTTTACATAACTAAAGTAGACGAACGAGCTTATACGAAAACCTATCTATGTCACTCCTGTCTTCATAATCCTGTCTTCATATATGTCAAGCAAACATCACAATATGTCAAGTCAATATCATCATATCCTTATTACAAAGTACATTATTCCTATAATGTACCATTCACAACGTTATATCAAAACGGGCTTTAAACCGTTATCGTATACCTCTAAACCCTAACTCCATGAAGATTTAATATATAAAGTGAGTGTACAAGCTACTAAAGCATATATACAAGTAACATAACATCTCATTTGAAATATAAACTCCCTCTAAGTCAAGTATAAGTTTTCAAAGCACAATGTACAAGTCATTAAGCATGACATCTAAAATAGCCGTTTTACCTCCGTTTTCATTCTAATTTCTTCACCATCACTTGTGTACAAGCTACTACACTCAATATACAATGTGTAAACCCTAATTATTCTATTCATAAACTTTCATACACATTTTTACTCTTAAAACCCTAATTCAAAACCCTAAACCCTAAAACCAAGCTAAATACTACACTATGACCCGTTTCTTCGTTTTTATCCATTGTAAACCTAAACCAATACTCAAATAAGTTGTAATAACATTAATTACAACATTTTCAACCATATTACATCATCATTTCACCATATTAACAACAGTGTACAAGAAATAAATCCGAGAAACCCTAAATGAGCCCTAAATGATCATTCAACCCGTTTTCTCGTTTCTAACCAATTCATTCTCAAATAAGCAACCAAGAGTCATTGTAAACTCATAAAATAAGTTTACAATTCATTATCCATCATTACTTTGGCAATATACAAGAAATAGAAAGCTAGAAACCCTAATGAATCCAATACGAGCCCTAATTCAAACCACGGCTTACTCTTTCCATTTTGACCCATTTTAGCTTAAACCACCAATCAAATTTCATTAGTAATCCCTTATGCAATGTCAAGGATCAGTATTCAATCACCTTTGATCAAGATTACACAAATTATAAGCCATGAAAACCCTAATTGAGCTCTATGTGAACCCGCGACCTTATTTATTCAATTTCGACCCGTTTTAAACCAAACCACTTGCTAACTTTTGTTAATACTTCTTATTACAGACCTTAGGAACATATATCAACCATCCTTAATCATTATACACGAAATGCAAGCAAGAAAGCTTGTGAAAACCCTTGTCGAGCTCAAAACTGACCCGCACCCTTTCTTTGCCTTCTTTGACCCATTTAAGACCCATCCATGTGCAAGATACTTACATGAACTCCTTCTAGAAACCCTTAAGCAGCTTACCCACCTACTTAGACCATTTCTTGGTTAAAAATGAAGGCACATGGCCTCTCTTTTGCTAGAAACAGCCGCGGCATGCTCCAAAGCATATAAGCTCCTAAACCCAGGGTTCAAAGGTTTCTATTCTGACTCCTACACTCTTATAATGATTCATTATATCCATATATATACTCTTTTTAAAGTTTCATAACTCAATTCATGCTCATTTTCCATTTTGATCCAAAACCGTACACCCGAAACCCTAATTTCGCGTTTTTCTTAAAACTAAATGTTATAATGATTAAATATTGTTATAATATATCCTAGCATGCTTAAATAATGTTAAAATAACCACTTTATTGATTAATGAAGGAATTTGAACTTAAAACTCGCGCGTTTACATTTTGAAACCCTAATTTGACCCGTTTTGCTTCATAGCCTAACGAATCGTTATTTTAAACTTGCGTTACGTTAAAACTTCATATTTTAGTTTATTATAACTTATAAATATCTTTCGAAATGTTAAAAGAAGCTTGCATGGAAATTTGGACATGTTTTGTAATTATAATCTATGCAAGGGGTATATATCGTAACTTTCTGAAACTTATAACTAAAGGGGCTGAATACGCACCGTAACACTATTTAGCGTTTTTCTAATTTAGATAACTAACTGTCATAAATGGCTTAAATGTTGTTATAAATCTATACTAGCATGCTTAAATAATTGTTAAAATAACATACAGCCTTTGTGGATCAATGATGTTAATTTGAACTTAAACGCGCGTTTACGTGTGAACCTATTTGACCCATCATTTTGCTTCTAGCTTAACGATATCGTTATTTTAAACTTGCGTTACGTTAAATCTTCTTATTTTCGTTTATTATAACTTTTAAAAATGTCTATTTGAAATATAAATAAGCTTGCATGGCAATTTGGACATGTTTTGTGAAGTTTAGAAAGCACATATTCAGAGATGGTTCATCGAGGGTGTATTATATCGTAACTGTTGCTGAACATTATAACTAAAGGGGCTGAAGTATGTCATTTTATACAATGTTATAACTTAGGGATCTATTTTGTTCTCTCTTTTAAAGTACAAGTTGACTGGTTTATCTTTTAAACTTGATGGACTCCAAACTCGTATTTAAAAGTGCAAACTTCGAGGTATATTTTGCAACCTTTTCATTAACCTCAAGGGTCTAAATGTAATCATTTTTGAAAAAAACGTATAAAATACATGTTTAAAACCTTACAAGACATAACTTTTAATAACGCGGTCTCGTTGTTATCATTTCCTAGATATTGATCAAAACACTTAAAACAAATTTTATCGCCATCATCAATTACTTAAGGAGCTTTCAAATGAAGGGGTTTCATTTTGGTATTACGGTTTCTAGTTAGTTGGTGGGTTTACGACTGTATAGTGCCCCTAAGTCCTTCAAACGTTTACTGAATGACTTCGGAATTATGATGGCTTTCCATTCCGAACTGGTGATACATAATTCCAAACTTCTTCATAATCAACTATATACTCTTAAAACTAAAGTTCTAGAGTACAATCTTCTTAAGACTTGACATTATTTACTCAGGGTTGAGTGACGTGGATGGTTACTATCATTTTGCTATACATCAACATTCTGTAATTATTATGATAAGGTCGTCTAGCTTTCATTTCAGAATATTATTTTACATCTACCTATCAGGTGGAAGTCATAAATCGCCTTTTAACTTATTTACGGTTTTATAAACCGCGAGGGGGATACAAGCTTGTTACAAACTCTTTTAATTCCGTTTATATTAGAAAACAGAATATGATTACTTCTTAAAGAGTTTATACATGCTTCTCTTAAACCAGGATATTTATCAAGTGTGTTTTTTAAAGTTTATATGCTTCCCTGTAACCACTATTACAGCTATGTCTAAGTTACATTTATGCAACTGGTCCATCATTCTTCATTGGACTAATTATTTCACTTTAGGGTATTTTTGTGATAAGGAATTATTGTGGATATGATCTATCGGATTGATTGAGATCTGTTTGTGTTAGCCCATTGGCGTTGGTAACATACCACAAATTATATTTGAATTTTATAGGTATATGCAAGTATACTCACACATGCATCGAGGGGAATTTATATTTATATATATATGATATATATAAGAATATATTTTATATATATTTATATATTTGATCTATAGAATAATATTTGTTTTTCACAGATCATTGTTGGGTATATATATTTACACTAGTCGAGTTTTGTGTGCATGAGCTTAGGGACAGACTATACTATACCGCAGGACAAGCCAGAAGACACAAAACAATAGACAATAATGACTTTAGTATACACTGTTACTTATGATAATTGGCATTCGTTGCATTTATTAACAATTACGGGTATATTAGTAACGTGACCGATCAGTTGAAATATAAACACCGCAACCTTTTCATATTAATTGTGTATATTCAATTATATACCACTATGACTTGTATTCAAAACTGTTTATTCAAAACCTACTGAATGTCACTCCAACCTTTGTGATGTCTTTTTAGCATGTTTATCTCAGGTTATTGAGAACTATACGGCACGGAGTGGCATGGTATCGTAAGATGGCTAAATACGTGTTTTTCATTCAACATTGTATGTATCTAGATTTTTGGGACCTCGACTTTTGTAAGAAACTATGATTTGATAATGAATGATAGGACGTATCTTTTGAAAAATAAACATTTCTTTTGGGTCGTTATTTTTTTCTTAATTTTGTTGTTGTTTTTCCTTGAAGTTAAAATACCCTTTTTAGCTTCGCTTTGCTTTATTGTAAAAATGGGGGGGTTACATCGCGTAATACCTAAAAAATTTTCAAGATTTTTCAATGTAGTCACAGCATGTAAATATCACTCAAAGAGTACTATAAATCTCTTTTCAACGATATAATGCTTTCTAAACCCAAATCCACGACATTTTCAAGTTCGTGCCCATTTTCAACTCATTTTCGACTCAAGAAATCAATCAAAAACCCATGAAGAAGTTCAAGCCCATTTAAAACTGTTTGGGCTCAACACTAGACCCCCTACAGCGATACCAAAATACTGCCTATATCAATTAACATCTATGTTTGCTTATAAATTCCTGATTTGCAAGGGTGCTAAGAGTTAGGTCAATTTTAGGGTTTTTCGAACATTATAATCTTATTGCGTGTAAAGTAAGAGTATGGTAGTATTTTATCAGTCATTAATATGGTGTACTTTAGACTTATAGAACGAGAATTTAACGAGTTCTTATAAGGTTGCAAGTTTAGCAATGGAGGTTTAAGGTATATTTTTTAAGGTTTATAGTGAATGTGTTTGTGTAGTCGTGTTTAAAAAGGACGGGGCCTAAGGAGGGTGTGTTTATGTCTTGATCTTTGAGATTTGATAAATGCACACCCTAATAAAAAAAGGGGTTTTATAGTACTCCTAATTTTCTTAAAAAACTTATCTAAGGCATTCACACAAGTGTAGATCAAAAGGCTCTAAAAAATAATAAATAAACTGAGTCCTCAAGGTTATAGTAACAACAGAAAAAATTCAGGACTGCAGTTTGCATTAATAACCTATTAAGATTAAAGACATCATTGATCAAATATTATTAAGATCCGATTGAGGTGAATTTTATCAACTCCCCTTTAGATTATTCACGACCACCATCAAACTCCTTTGTCTCTCGGATTGACTCCTTAGTATTATGAAGAAGAAGATGATTTTGACAATTTATCACACTCAAAATAAGGTCTCGGTTTTATAATTAAAAGGATGTAGTCGTTATTTTGATGTGATCATTAATTGTGTTAAAAGATGATTTTCCTAATTGATTCTAAAGATGAGTGTTTAATATTTTGAAAATCATCCACCCAATGAAAATTAGATTTCTCCATATTTTTACAATAGCGCATGACACGTTCACTTACAGATTATAAGAAGCACGGGTATGATGATGCTAAATAATCAACATGCCTTGGAATGAATATAAGTATTTCATTCCCGAGAAAGTATTAATTCCCCTGTTATGAGGTCAAGTAGTCTATTTTGACGACATACTTGCTTTAAGATGAATGACGGGGTACTATCGGAAATTAAATATCAAGCCATTTTGGAATGTTTGATAGCTTTTGAAATTTCCTTATGTCGAACTTCATGTCATCAGCCTCGTATCATTAATTGAATGGACATTTAGTAAGACCGTAAATGTTATTCTTTTCATAAGACATGCTTGGAGATACATATTTTTATATTTTTTTGATCTTTTTTAATTTTTTTCTTTTGTTTTTTGTAAAAATTTATAAAATGAAAATCTTTTTAGATCTTTTATGTGTTCATATGTACCGATATAAAGGTTATGATGTACCACCCCTACTCTCTCGTCCGTTTCCTTGCCTGACAATTTCATGTTTCTGGAGACATGTTTTTCATACCAAGCTTATCGATCAAGATGTAAATCTCTCTCGATGGCAAACCGTTTATAGTAAGATGTCACCTAGTTGGTATTCAGTCCGGATCAAAGTATAGCTCCATGATTCAATTCTCCATTTGTTCCTTTTTGATAATTGGTTAGCAATATCGAGAGTGCACTCATAGCTCGTGTAATGTTAAATCATTGTTACTGCATAAAGCAAAATCGCAATCTGTGTCTCTGTACAGAGGAATTCTTATTGGAATTTAAAACCATAGTTGTTATTTGTAGAACGCATCATAGGAGTTCGTGAATGCATACATCCTGTCAGGCAATAGATATTCAGCTTTGTACTCGAAGAATAGCTATTATGCTCTTTTGTTTCTTTGACGACTGCTAAATGTCTATCACATACAGAACTGAGCGCTTCCCGAGATGTACTACGTCTGTGTCCTGAACCCCGCGTAGTGTTCGGATTTGATAAGATGTGAGTGGAATATCGTGTACCCTTTGAGTACCTTTTGTCCCATGTTAATGGTTCCGTTAAGGTATCGAAAGTCTCCTGTTTCACGCTTGTACAGTGCTTTTTGGTAGGTTGCTGATACCGGGAACATAGCAGACAACATAGTTAAGGTGATTAAGGTTAAACATAATGGTAGGTGTTTAGATGAGATACAGTAAGGTTACTATCAAGCCATGGTTTTTAAGTGTAAGCGTACTAATTGGTTGTCCGCCATGTTAGATCTTTATCCAATTTTTGTATTCATTCATGGGTTGTTCGAAAGTCAAGAAATCAAGTTGTATGCAGACCATATTTTTTAACAATTTCAAAAGCATATTAAGATAGTTTATGTAAGAATTTCCTTCTGAGGACCTTTGAGATATGTGTAATCCTAAAAAAGAATGACATTTTGCCCTAATCGTCCATCTTGACTGTTGGTCATCTGATTAGCAAACTTAATAAACATCATTACTGGCCAAGTATTATGCTATGTTTTGGATGCAGTTAAAGATTTATATCGTAACATAAATTTTTGTTAAACAGTAATATGTAGTTTTCCTGCATGTCGTGTGGTAAGGAGCAGTTAGCATTAATTGCACCTTTGGAGAATTGTTGAGGAGATGAGATGCTTGAAACATATCTACCATGCAGTGTGTGCTTCGTTTTAGGACCATAAAGAGCCTTTTTGAGCTTGTACAATGCGATGGGTTGTCTGATAATCAAATCTACTTATGGTTTGAGACTCGTAGCTACCTCTTCTTTGTGTCTCAGCTCTCGAGATTCAGTGAGACATATATCGCTAGTTTGAAGTCCTCATTTCGGTAGATTCAATCTTTCTTCTTGTGCGCGGCTATTTTCTACGATGATACGTAAATGAGCCTTATTTAAGACAAACCGTGCAAATGATTATCTTTATCGATTCCTTCTTTTCTTGTCTGAATCCTTGAGCAACTAGTCAAGCCTTATTCTTTAGTACCCCACCAGATTCATTTGTTTCCTACTGATTTTGTTTTTTTTAACCTTATAAATCTATTTGAGTTTGATGAAGAACGCGTTATATGGACACTGTACCAATTCCCAAACTTCAAGTCTTTCAAATTCATGAATTTCTTCTTGCATTGCATCGATACTTGATAGTTTGGTCATTGTTGTTAGAGGTTTGGGGTTCTACTGATGTAAGGAAGGCTTCTAACTAACACTACCATGGCATCTCAGTTTTGAAGTTGCTTTCTTGTAGTTACAGATGCAAGTAGGATACGATCCGATTGCTATAGGTTGTTCCTTAGTACATTTCAAGGTGTCTCATATGGAGTGTGGTGTTGTCTCACATATTTGATGATCCTTGAGAAGATTTGAGTCTATCATTGAGGAGATTCTCATTAGTTAGTGGGTCATATGAAATTGTTGGTTGTTTTTGGTGATTCTTAAAAAACCTTGAGAAATGATTGATTTGTTCTGGTCTAGGTGATTGAAGGAATGCTTGTTGATGGAGCATTCCTGGTCGATGGATGTTGTGACACATGAGAATCAGCTAAATCTCTTCATCTCTCTTGGAGAATCAACTTCTTGAAATAGAGAGACAAACATTTGTGTGGAAGGGATTTAAAGTATAATCGAACTTTAGTTGAAACAAACGATCTAATATCTCTGTTTTGGTGGAATACAAGGTTGTTGAGAATACAGTATTTAAACCAATCTGTTCTTGGAAGTAGCAGGTGTCATATATGAGCGTGGCGTCCTGACTGAATTTTTTTGAAGCCATCACTGTAATAGCTATCGAATCGTTACATGCATTGTTTCCAGTAATTAACTGGGTCCTTCTGTTGTAGTTTTTGATCGATTTCTTTTGCAGGCGCGAACAAGAAATCCTAATGTCTGCTTTGGCATCTAATTTCTACCCAAAATTCATGGTTATTGGTTGGATAAGCAAAGTGAACAATGACATGAAAGGAATGATAAGTTCCGGTTTGCTTGTCTTGCATTAAGCTCGTATGAGTTTTGTTGTTATCAGAGGCCGTATCAACGAAAGTTTATATTGGGTTTTGTAACATGCCAGTAATTGTTAGCTTCGGCCTGAGAAATATGACAAATAAATAGAGCTGTATGTAGAAAATTTCAGCATAGTTTCGTGCTTGCTTTAAAAGAGTCTGTTTAGCCTTTTGACACACATCGTTCTGGGAGGAGTGCGCGCGAGTACAGAAGTTTGTTGCGTGATGCCAACATTTTCCATACCATTCACGAAGTCGTTTGATTCGTCAATTCGGTGACCTCATTATCTGTTCGAACTATTCTGGACTGTGGCTTTCAACGAATTGTATGTTTTTAAATACATTTGATGGATTGGAACGAACGGCGCTTCATCTTTGTCTTCAATAAATATGACCCGGGGTATAGTTAGATCGTCGACTGATCACTAAGATTTACCTTTTCCGTTAATACTAGCACACGCATCGTGCCACACAATTCATATGCAAAAGACCGACTTAAATATATTGGATGTTTGGTTAGGGTCTTGAGCTTTGGGTTGATGAGTAGATGTTTTTGCTGATCACCTAATGACACTGCTGAACCTACAAATGTTCTTTTCTGCAAATTTAAGCTTAAGAATTCCTCTTGCTGCAAGGACTCAGTCTTTAGCTAGCTTGTGTCAAGTACCGAAGTTGAGTTGTAGATAATCGACGGTGCCTATTAACCAGCTCTTAGTCTTTAATGCTTTAGATAGAAGACAGACTCGGAGATGATTTTATGCATGTCATCAAGTGAACATTTGTACAAGTTTGATAGTCTTGGGACTTGAAAGTAGATCAATTCTCTTCCTATAATTACGTTAAAGCAAGTGTTTTTCCAAACGTGCACTTCAAAAATCAGCATCACAATAATTGGCCAACTGAAACTCATAATATTATGATCCAAGCCCAAAACGTAGTATTACCTTATGAGATAATACTCGTTTCACGCAGAAACACTGTTAGTCACCATATCCCACTAATCATTCGCTATATGGTCGATAACCTCGAATTTACTGTACCCATTAAATTTACTGACAAAGTTATGAGATGAGAGCATTCTCTGTCATGTGTTTGAACATCCAGTGTACAGATACCAGTAGTACAATTGGACAAACTGTCATGACAAGAGATATATAGACGATGAATATCTGTTGCATTGGGATACCAAGTTATGATTGGGTTTCGATTGTGGTTTGCTTTCTTAGATTGCTTCCCAATTCTTAGCTATTTTACTCGAACTTATGTTTCTATACAATTTTTAGGTTTCTTGCTATAGGATTTTTCTCTGGTTTTTGTTATTTCTTCTATAGTGGGAGTGGTTTTGCTTAGGAGGCACTAAGCGGTAGTTGAGGTGGAACCTAGTTTAAGCGCCGAATGTTACCAACTATAGTGAAGTTCTGCCTGTTGGTTTTCCACTTAAATCTATTCAGTAAATACATGACCCGTAGGTTTCCAAATATTTTGCTTTTTATGTTTCTTAGCAGATTAGTACGTTTTTTTTCCCATTTTGCCCCAAGTTCAAGATGACTGCTTATCATGAACACACAATCCAAACTAGATTTGTTACAAGTAGCAACAGAGTAGTATTTTAGAATCATCTTATGATTGTGGAATGCTTACATTCAACATCACAATCAGGCTTTAATCAACATGATTACTTTATTCACGTTCCTAGGTTGGGGCTTCTTACTTTATTCTTCTTTGTTCCTTAATTTGGTGTTTGCGAGATCCTATAATTTTTTTTATTGCCTGAGGCTTTGAATCCGCAAATTACTTGTAGAACCCTTTCACTCCTGTAGAAGGACAACACATGTGTGTTAGAATTGATGTATTAGAGACTTAATGTTTTATATTGCTTTGAGGTGTGGAGGTTCAGCAATCCTAACTTTCTTGGGCTTTTTGTTCATGGGTAATGTGACAGCAATCTTCATAGTATGGGTGTGATTCGCAATTTGGGCTGTATCTTGAACCATATAAAAAGGCAACTCTTGAATTCTTGTGGTATACTTACAAGCAAGGTCTAACTCGCTATCTAAAGGTTGTTTCGCCTTAGCTTGTTCGACTATTACCCGAAGAATATTAGCTTGTTCTTGAGTGTTCCTAAGATAGGCTATGTGAATTTCTTTATTTTGCAATAACCTAGGAGGCAACGGTTCTAAATCAAGCTTGAACATGCCTGGAGCAATAGTGGTGGCAGAAGGTGTGTGAATAACATTTTCAACCAATTTCTTTCCCTTTTGAATTTTCATAAATCATTTTTCAATGATGTTATCACAAAAACCTTATCTTGAATTTGAGCTTTTTATAAATCTCATTGTTTACCAAGATTTATGTTTCAGTTTGGTATTAAAGAGTCACATTGTTCTTTATGATGAACACATGTCTGTTTGATTGAGTCAAACCTGATCTTAAAAACTTATTTCACATGTTTAATGTCATAATTACGTTCATTCTCAAAAAGCAATTTTGCCACACTATTTTCCAGTTCCTTATTTATGGGCTCAAGATCATATTTATCAAGATTAATGTTCTCTTCCTTAGTATTCTTACTCAAATATTTAATGGTATCCTTCAACTTACAAATGGTCGTGTCTTTATCTTGTAGCCGAGCTTTCAAATCGTTGATTTCAAAATATTTTTGAATTTCAACAGCATTTTGATTAACGCAATATTCATCGTTTTGAAAAACTTCTTGCTATAATTGCATTGATGCTTCGAGAGAAATACAATGTTTTTCAAGTTGTGAATAATTTTTCATAAAATCCATATAGCTTGTTTTGTTTTGGATAGCTCAGAATCAAAGATTCAAACACTTTTCACTACGAACACACTTTTGCATTTTCAATATTAATTTCATAAAATCATTATTCTAATCGAAATAGAATTCTTCTATGTTAACAAATTACATTCTTTAAGACGATGATTTTTTTTAGAGTCGATACATTTTCAAAGAATTTTCTTTCCTTTAGCAATTTACAAAATTGTTTATCATTGATGACTGTTGAACAGCCGCGTCCATTTGGTCAAAAACTATTTGTACTTCCGTTATTTCATTTAGAAGTTCTTCTTTTTCTAAACAAATTGAATGATGTCTCTATTTAAGATTTTTATAAGGATATAATTTCATCAGTTATAATTACGGCTCTAGATTGTCAAACACCTCATTTACGTCTTCAAGAAGATTAGGGTGTGGGTCATCTTCTTCACAACAGAGTTTATCTGGTTAAGGTGGAATTTAGCTTTTTAAGGCTTACATTCACCATAACTCCACTTAGGTATTCACTGGGAGAACTTCCAGTATGACAGGTGGTGTGTAAGAAGATTCAATGGATGGATTAAGTATATGAAACCAAAATGCTTGTTCAGCCGATAATTCTTGTTGTGGATAAAAATGTTTTTGAAAATCATCAGTTAAGCTATTTAAATTTTCATAATCGATAGGTTTATGAGAAATGTTTTCTTGCAATAACTTCAGGATCCTTTGCATTTTCAAACATTTTTGATCGACTCTCTTCTTCTAAAATCAATGTTTCTTCATCATCAATCACAGGCATAGCAACATGTGTTTTAGACATAACAACACCATCATACAAGGTTGGTTTTAGCCGTTGAGCTTTCTTAAGATAAAACGGATTTTGATAACCTAGAGCTTGTTTATGTGTATTGTCTTAAACGCTATGTGGCTTAGTTATATGTGTATGTCCTGAGCTATTAACCACTTATAAAACAATATTATCAGGTTTCCTTAATCTTCTTTTCCAAATCAATTTCATTTTCCATATATTTATTTTCTTTTTCTTTGGATTCATTTTTGAAAACTGTAAAAGTTTTGAATAAAGATTCCTTTTCTTTGATTTGTTTAGAAAGATTTTGCTCAAGTGAGTCAATTTGTTCTTTGAGTGCAAGTTTTTCCCTAATCATATCATCCATTTGAGAATCAATCATTTTTTCACGACTATTTAAATCAATATTAAGACGTTGTTCAAAAGTTTTGACCTTTTTCTTATATATATCTAGTGGGGTTGTTGATATTTTTTTTGTTCCCTTTTTAGCCCTTTTCCAATTATTCACATGATTCCATCTTTTGTTCGGACATTTGTCAACACAGGTAAATCATTGATCTTGATGTGCTGCAAATTTATATCTTGAACAGTTGCAGTTGTGTTTCTGCAAATATTAAGAATCGGATTGATATTGCTATCACCTAGATATCTCATTATACTGTTAAAATCCATAACTGGTATTTGTCACAATTCCTGGCAATGCATGACACACTTTGATTATCCTATCATTCAGTTAGGTTTCAGAATTAATGTGCCTTGAGTACACGTACATAAACCATAATTGGAAAGTTGGCCATTAGAACCGATTGTGCTGTCCAAAGAGATCATCACAGTCAGAATCATAAGTATCGAGATCTCAGTTCTGGAAAGCAGCAATTGTGAGGACATGATGTCTGAGCTTATCTGATTGAATTCCTAGATCTGCGAGAAATGCGAGTTGCTCCTCATCCAATATTTGTCCAGCTTCCTGAGCTTCTGCTAACATAGCTTTCTCCTTATACCATGCTGCATTCCTTGTTTGCTTAGGCTGAGTGCATTGCCTAGCCATATGTCCTTCACCTTGGTAGTTGTAGCATTTAACAACTCTAGCTTGTCCACTTGTTGTATTTCCCCTTGAACTAGTGGCATTTCCCTTATATGTAGTACCAGAATAATTTTGCCCTTGTCTCCCCTGAAGTTGTTGCACGGTAACCCTGCCATCTTGAATAGTGTCTTGGTTTCTTGGATTAGAAGAATTTCTGAGTTGATTATTGGTAGTAGGGAACCTTGACGAAGCTACAGCCGCTAGAAAAGCCATTGCTTTATTGAGACAAGCAATCGGATCATCTCTAGGAGAAAACACAGGAACAACAAAAAATGTGTCTACCAAATGTGATCGCATATCATAAGTTGTGTAGGAGCTTGAGGTGATTGATAAGCAACTTATGGAATTACTTGAGGAACAGTTGAGGTTTGATGATTCATTTGAGACTGAAATGTATGTGATGGTGGAATGGATGAATGATTGAATTGAGTTTGTGATGGATAATGAGATGAGTAATGTTGATTGGGTTGAATTGATGCATGTTGTGATGGTGAAAACTATTGTTGAAGTTGAGGATTGTTGTAAGGAGACTGATAAGTGTTAAAGTGAGGTGGTGTCATCTGCTGATTTGCAATGAATGCAAGTGGATCTTGATTGTGTTCACGCATAATACGAACTTCATTTGCATGGAGTTCGTGTTGTTTAAGATATGCATGAAGTTGATCAAAGTTGGAGGTATGCAAATCTTTAACAAGCTTGACATCAGTCACAAACTTACTCTATTCAGGTGGAAGACTGTTAAGAAATGGTATATTAACTTGAAATGCTCCATTTTCATCTATGTAGATGTTTATATCATAATCAGTCTGAGTTAAATCGAAAGTTATAACGTATGAAGTGATTCCCCTTGCTGTGAGTAAATTTATCAAAATGCATCTACAGTTATCACTCAGCATCTTTCTTGCTTTGTCAAAGATGTACCTTGAATCAGTAATTAAACTCTCTCCCATAAATCTTTAGAAACTTTGATGTTACTCAAGTGTAATAGATATCAACATGAAGGACATTGAAGAATGATATGTTTAGCTCTTATATCACAATCAGCTTTGAATTTTTATCTACCAAGCAGCAGATATCCTTTCTGCATTTCTTCTTGTTTGATCACAGTTCTCCTTCAACCGTTAGGCCAATTGAGAGGACCATGTTCAACTGGATTTCATAGTTATCATTCATCTTTCCCTTGTTCTATATTTACTTGACATATGAAAATTATAATTCTACTTTTCCAAAGAATCATACAGGTCTTTGTACATACTCTAGGTGGACGATTGATCGAAGCAACTGGAGAGTATATGTACTCAGCAAGTGTATTCTTTTGTCCAGTGAAAAACTGAATCTTTGATCCATTTCAATGTGATAAAGATAATATGATCATTACATTGATCTGGTGTAGCAGCTCTCTCTCTTGTAAATTAGAATTCAAAGATTCCTTTAAAATACGATGTTTGAAATGAAATTAAGGATCTTAAGTATAGTGATTGGAGGTTGTTGTGTTAATGTGAGGTTTGATTAATGTAATTGAGTCTTTAGAATACACGGGATTTTACAATTCTTGATAAAACCGTGAAATCAAATTTTCATGGGATTTTACAAATCAAAGAACAACCGTATAATTCACCTAACAATCGTGTATAGTTCTTCCTTGAAAAACATATAAATCACCCTTGCAAATATACACGTATAAATCGCCTACACAAAAGGAATGTATAAATTGCCTTTGTTAAACGAATGTATAAATCGCCTTCACAAAATTGGATGTATAAATCGCCTTTGTTAAAACAGATGTATAAATCGCCTTCACAAAATTGGATGTATAAATCGCCTTTGTTAAAACAGATGTATAAATCGCCTTCACAAAATTGGATGTATAAATCGCCTTTGTAACCAATGCGTATAAACAACGCGTATAAATCGCCTTTGTACACAATGCGTATAAATCGCCTTTGTAGACAACGTGTATAAATCACCTTTGGAAAGTGAACGTATAAATCGCCTGAACACTTTGATACGTATAATTCGCCTATTGAAACGTATAAATCGCCTGATACACTACGAAACTCAAAAATCAAAAATCTTAAAAAGACTCACTTTTTGACGTTATTACCCAATTTTTCTTGTACTTCTTACCTATCTAAGACTATTAGAACCTTAAAAACATAAACTTTAATGTTTTTGACACGAAAAATTTGAAATCAAACTTTTTAACCAAAAAGACTCAAAAAGATGATATTTTTATGGTTTTTAAAAGATTTTCTTGTACTTGTAGTCTAAACTAAGATAAATAAGAAAGAAAGTTAAAAGCTTTATGGTTTTTAAACCCTCAAAAGGTGAAAACTTCTTGATGGATTCGAACCAAACACACGACTAAAAAGGGTATACAAAACGCACACAAAACCTACACAAACACCCCATGGCTCTGATACCAATTGTAGAATATCTTAACACAAGTATAGATTGATTAACTTAGAGTTTTAGAGAGGGTAAGATGTGGTTGGTTGAACACTTAGAGAGAGAAATAAAAAGGATAATATTAGCTTCGTGAAAATGTGACAAATGAACAACCAACACCCTCTCCATGTGTGGAGAGGGTTTATATATCTCATGCTATAGCCGGCCATGAGCCTTTAGTAGGCTTATACATGGGCCTTTGGCCCAGTTAGCTTTCTAACTTAAACATATAACTTACTACGAGCTACGACTAACTATATTGGTAGTGACCGACACTTTTTCGTATTTCTAACAGGTAGTAATAAACCTAAGTTATCTAAAGCTGAAGATTCTACTCTGCCAAATCATGATACTAGTAAGGTACCCTCAAATGAGTCATAAAGAACACAACTGATCCTTCAGTTGTTGTCTCTGACTCTTCATCGACTGATTATGATTTAGCAGACGAATCTTCAGTCTGTAGCACCCTTCTTCCTCCACTAGAGAAGCTGGCTGGTGCTAAACCTGTCTCCGGACCAAATACTATCAAATCAAATTTGAAGTCAAATCCCACATTCAAATCGAAAACCTTAAAAGGTATCACCGTAAAGGAACCTTCCTCAGCCCCTACTAAGGATAACAAAAAAAGGTTCTTCAGCTTCAAAAACTTTTTCAGCTCCTGCTGGCAAGTTAAAGAACATGAAAATTAAAGATGACCCTACCTTAGCTATTGTGATGAAAGAACTCAATGAACTAAAATTACAACTTAGCAAGAAAAAGTCATCTCATTCCAGAAACCATCAGTCTCAACAGGTTCCTCACAGCTCACTTCAAAACATATACAAAACTCAATTTAAAATAAGTTGTGAACTTTGTGAGGAAAACGATCATCTCTTTGAGAATTGTTTTCTAGTTCTGTTTTGTAAAAAAATGCAAGAGAACTGATCACAGAACATGTGATCATGCTGAATTTATGTCTTAAATAAAGACTTCTCAGCATCGCACTAGTCAATGTGAATCTTCTTTAAGATCCAGGCCTTCTAGACCAGTAATACCCTTTCCTTCCTGCATACATTGTGGGTACAACGATCATCAATCTGATGATTGTGTTTACTATCCCATATGTGAGTTATGTGGGACTTATGATCATGATACTCATAATCATAAAAGGATTATTTCTCTAAGATGAGGAATCAAACCAAGAAACCCTCAACATGTCTCAAAAATTTGTAAAACATGTGATAGTAATGTTCATACCACAACTGATCATAATGACATTGAGTGGTTTAGGAAAGGGGAAGCTAAGAAAGCTGGAGCTAATAAGATTGTATCATCAAATGCTCCAAGATTAAAGACACCCACACAAAGGTGGGTCTCCAAGCAAAACTAATCATTTTTAACCTATTTATGAAAATTAACACAAGGAAATCCTTCTAGCTTTTAAACAATGAATGCTCAAAGCACTTGATTTATATCAACGGTTACTTGCACAAATATGGGAAGTACCAATACCTGAAGGAATGTATGGAGATGACTCCACATACACCACTAAAGGTCATGGTTATGTAAAATTATGGTATAGTTTTCATAAAGAAGCACATGACAATAGTCTAATCTATAATCTCTTTAGCTTCAGTTAAATCTGTAATGCTAAATATTGTTTAGATTAATAAAAAAGGAGGTGCATGTTCCACAATATAAAGGCACAAATCATGTGCTCATCTGACCAAAATGGTCAAGATGGTCAAATTGATCACAATGATCAAAATGATCATCTGTTTCAAACTAATGAACTCTTAAATGATGATCAGTTTGAACAAAAAAACACACCAATGAAAAACAATTCATTGATAACCTCAAAATACTGAAGATATTCATATCTTTAAAAACTTATCCTCTTCAAATGGAAGATACTTCAGTCCATGATACAATTCTAATCCTTTTCAACAAAAGTGATGAAACTGGAATTGTCATAAAAACAAGGCAAGACTTGTAGCTCAAGGCTACAATTAGCAAAAAGGCATAGACTATGATGAAACCTTTGCTCCTGTTGCAAGACTTGAAGTAATTAGGATCTTTCTTGCCTTTGCCACTTACATAAACTTCATAGGTTATCAAATAGATGTCAAAAGTGCATTCCTCAATGGTAAACTAAAAGAAGAAGTTTATGTCAACCAACCTCCAGGATTTGAGAGCAGTGAGTTCCCCAACCATGTGTTCAAATTAGACAAAGCCCTTTATGGACTTAAACAAGTTCCAAGAGCATGGTATGAAACTCTCTCAACTTATCTCACTAAACACAAGTTTGTAAGAGGTAAGATAGACAATGCTCTGTTTGTCTACAAAACTTAAACTAATGTGATTTTGGTGCAAATCTATGTTGATGTCATCATCTTTGGGTCCACCAGTACAAAATTATGCAAACAGTTTGCTAAACTAATGACTCAAAGATACAAAATGAGTATGATGGGTGTCCTTACCTACTTCCTTAGATTTCAGATTAAACAATCTGAAAGAGGCATTTCAATCAATAAAGAAAAATATGTTGAGGATCTGCTGAAAAAGTATGACATAATTGGTTCATCAGTGAAAACTCTAATGGTGCCCCCTAACATGTTAGGACCTGATCTCAATGGCAAAGCTGTAAATGAGACTCAATATAGAGGTATGATTGGATCACTAATGTACCTAACTGCAAGCAGACCTGACATTCAATTCTCAACTTGTCTCTATGCAAGATATCAAGCAAAACCTAAGGAATCCCACCTTATTGTTGTTAAGAGAATTTTTAGGTACATAAAAGGTACTCCCAGTCTTGGTCTGTGGTATCCAAAGTGTTCAGGTCTTGACCTAAAAGGATACTCAGACTCTGACTATGCTGGATGCAACTTGGATAGGAAAAGCACCTCAGGTGCTTGTCAGTTTCTAGGAGGCAAACTTGTGTGCTGGAGTGCTAAAAAGCAGCTATTTGTAGCTATGTCCTTAACTGAAGGTGAATATGTAGCTGCTACTGGATGTTGTGCCAACATATTATGGATGAAGAGTCAACTCACTGACTATGATATCATATAAAGGTACCCACATTTTGTGATAACACCAGTGTTATTACAATCTCAAACAATCTAGTTCTGCACTCAAGAACAAAGCATATTGATATCAGATATCACTTTATCAAAGATCATATTCTAAAAAGGGAAAGTGAATTACATTTCATTCTCACTCAGTATCAACTTGCTGATATCTTCACCAAGTCCCTGGATGAACCAACTTTCAAAAAGATTGATTGTTGAACTAGGTATGATGAACATTGATTCAAAACTTGAACCTTCAGTACTAACTGAAGAAAACTGGTGGGTTCAACGATTTCATGCAAAACTGAACAACCTTTCATGTTAAAATGTCAGTTCAGTTCTTATTCATAACCTTTAGCTTGCAAAAGTGAAGTAACTTTAGCAACACATATGTATCATTCATGAATTTGCATGTGCATTTGCGATTTTGTTGCCTTCGCTGTAGCTTTGTCATTGGTCACACCAAGAACTGAACAAAACTGATTTGTATTATCTCCAGTTCAGTTTCTTAACTATAGCTTTGATTCAACTCTTCAGCTTTCTCGAGTGAAGTAACTAAGCAATCACATATTTCTCATTCATGGATTTGCATGAGCATGTGTGGTTTTGTCGCCTTCGCTGGAGCTTGTATGTTGATAACAATCACCAATCTGTTCAGCATAACCTAACAACAAACCTGAACCTAGTTCAGCTTCTTTACATCAATCACAAGGTCAGTTTCAAAAACAAAATGATTTTTAAAATAAATGATTTTCAAAATAAATAATTTTATTAAGTGATTTCTTACAAAAGAAGTTAACAAATTTAAAAGTTTATTAAAAGATGAATTTCAAACGTTCGAATGACCTCACCTTTTCTCTCACCTACTTTTGATAGTGCACAAACGGCTGTACACTGTTCTAATCGTCAGAAGCATGTTGAAATGACTTTCATTAAATACAAAGTTTCACACACATGTTAAAAACAAACCCTAAAACTTCTCACAAATTCATAACTTCCATTTAGTAGTTATCAATTCCTCAAAAAATAAAAGTGAAAAGTAACAAATCATATAAACCTACTCCACCATTCACAAATCACATCTAAAAAACCAAACAAATCATTTCACCAAGAACACACACACAAAACCCTAAAACAAATCAAATCATCAAAACCCTAATCCCATCAAATGGCAAACCAAGAGCAAAGTTCTCCACAACAAGAACAACCCTTTGTTGTTGCAAAACAAGTTGGCTTCAATCTTGAAGATATCATCCTCAACACAAACAATGAGGTTGCTCTTATATACCCAGGACACACTAATAAGGATTTTTTCAAATGTGTTTATGATTTTATTTCCAAATGTTGCCTTAGAGAACCATTTACTAGATCTCTAAACATGTATAAGGAATACCTAGCCGAGTTTTGGTACTCAATCTCCACTTGAAAACTCTAAGGTTTCCTTCTCAATCTCCACTTATGGTATTTATGGAGAAGTAGGGGTAAACACCTTTAGAAATGCCATTGGTGCACATTACCTTCATCGCTCTAGTGAATATGTTGCACCACCATCTATTGACATAGTTAGGAAATGGTTTGAGACAATTGGGTACGGGCAGACAGTTTCTGTCAAAGAAACTCCCAAAAAGAGTCTTCTTCCTCCTAGGTGGAGGTTGTTAATGGCATAGATTATCTAGTGTTTAGGGAGGAAAACTGGAGGTTTTGATCAAATTACCAACAAATATGCCATTATATTGTATAGTCTATCAAACGGGATCAATATTGACTATGCCAGTATCTTTTGGGAAGACATCATCATCAAACTCAACAAGAAACAAAGGGAAAAAGTTATTCCTTGCACTTGATTTCTATCTCTGTTGATGATGCACAAAATGAAGGAAGGATATAGAGATTGTGATGTAACAATCTACCCCACTCAAGTCTTTAGTGTCAACAATTAGGCACTAAAGCCCAACCAACCTGAAGAACCTCCCTTCACAGACCACATGTTGGCTATCTGCTTTGCAGCTAAGCCAGTGGTATTTAAAGCTCTCAAATTCTCTTCTAATGCTGAGAGGGTTTCACAAGGCACAAAGCCTGGAGCTCAACCTGGACATAAGAAGCATTCAACTTTTTTCAAAACAACCCTCTATGTCCAGCAAAGAGGCAACAAAAGGTGAGTCCTCCAAAGCACCCACTGGCTCTAAAACAGGTCATTTAAAGAAAAAGAAAGATTCCAGCTCGACCATGGAATCCAACCCAAGCCAGACTTCAGTCTCCACACCTGTGGTTACTAAAATCCAACCCTCAGCTCAGTAGTGGTATGTCAGCAGTGAATTTAAATGAACATATTTTTTCAGCATCTTTCATTAATCACTCCGAGTCTGCATCAGGATATGATGCTTTAATAGATTTCACAACTGAAGCTGTGTAACACCCCCAGAATCTGGTAGCAGTGAAACTATAACAATGGGGTGCCACGTCATAGTACAATAAAAAGATATAGGAAACGACCTCGAAAAGAGACGTTTTAAACAAAGTTTCATTCGATGCCTTGCAAAATATCAGAGTTTCCACATTTGGTCTCGCAGTTCTAAAAGTGTCATAAACTTCAACATCGCATTTGTTTAAACAAAGCTTCACAACTCCAAAAGACAACATGATTTTAAAAGTTAAAATATGCATCGAATGTAAATAAACAGAATCCCACCGCTTGAAATAATCCTATGCGTTTCCCATCCACACTTATACTCGATTTATAGTACCTGAGATGAGAACAGTGCTAAAAAGTCAACAAAATTGTTGTAGTAAATTTCATAGGTTTAGAAAATAAGTAAGCATTTATGAACCTAAAGATTAAAGAAAAAAAATGCGACAATGAAACATATTTCCATTATGTCCAGAACAACTATATTTACACAAGTCTCATGACAACCTGGAGCTTAACAGGTATTGCAATCAGATGACAAATGGAGATCTTGCCACAATAGGTATTGATTCCTTTCCTAACAACCTAGAAAATACTACAAATATTAAATGCTTCCGTTTGACATGGCACATGGTTTAAATTACCCGAACGAGGATTGTCATATCCCCCAAATAGATCTATGCATAACACTCACGCTTGCTACAATAGCAATTAACGATTCATGATTCAGAGGGGACTTAAATGGCTGTAGCGACACTTAGGCAATAATATCAGGCATAACATATGGTTTTAAATACTTGTGTCCACACGTAAAAACATAGCATGTAATCTCCCCAGAGTTTTATAAAACAAGTAAGTAATGAAAAAAGGGCTATGAACTCACCGAAAGCAAAAGAAGATCCGAAGGTAAACAGATCATCAAACGTACGGAAACCACTAAGAACCACCTAAACGAAGGTGGTCGTCTGATTCAAACATAAAAGTCTATAAACTAATCTACAGTAAAAAATATATAAAGTGTTCTGAAGTCTAGTTTCAGGTCCAAAATAAGTATTGGCAATAGCTCACTCGAAAGTTTTCAAAGTAATTTTACTCAAAACACCAACGGTCAAACTTCTAAACTTATTGGTATCAAGTCATGTGTTTAGTTTTACCCCTTAACTCCTATTTCATCAAAGTTAACCTATACGTTCTATATTTCAAGTCAATACGCAAATTTCCAAATTATGAAATTAAACCAAATTCCCGAACCTTTAGCTCCTAAACCGTAATTGATAAAAATACAAGGCTTTCACCTACTAAAAGAATTTTGAGTCTATTTTCTAAAAATGCAGGCCTCAAGTTTTAAAAAGTTTCAAAACCATGTAAAAAGACCAATTTACCCTTGGTCATCCAAAATAGATTATTTCCAGAATTTTAACCCTTCATGAAAACGGACATAAATCACAATCTATGATAGCTATTAAAGTGAGGCCAATTGTAGGTGTTAGGTCTATGTGTCCTCTACAGGGATCAACTTTTTAATTCAACTAGTTAGTGTAAAAATATGGAGTTTTAATCATTTTCTTAATAGTTGTCCAGATTTGACTATTTTTAGTAAATCGGTCATATCTCACTCATCCGGAGGAGATACGGCTCTATCCAATTCACCAATATACCTCAAACATATAACACCATGTCTATCTAATCTCCCAGGCATCTCATGACCAAAAATAGTTCGTATAATGTCCATCTAGCTATTGATGTAAAACTGCCCTAATATCTACTTTACCAACACACACTCCCATCAAGTTTGACCTCATCAAAGTTTGTTACAATGCCATACCACTTAGCCAACACACTTATATATATATCAAAATACATATTTTACAGAAAAAAGAAATAAAATATGAACTTATTACAATGGAGAAAAATATAAAGACAAAATAGAGGCTTACAAAGACAATAGTGACTAACAACACTTTTATTTCTTTCTTACTAATGATTCAACCCAATCAACACACAAATAAATAACAAAACCAACTCAAGATTTCAGCCCCAACATCATCATTTTACCCAAATCAAATAACCCTTTATAATGCTAGAATAACCCTTACAAGAACTTCCAACAAAATCAACCAAAAACCAAAACAAAACCAAGCCTAGAAATCATCAATATTCAACTACAACATCATCACCAATCCATGCATTAACCCTCTAAAAACTTGAGAAAATTCAGGCCCTGCACTTCTTACAATGATGTTTTTGATAGTGTTTAAATGTCAAGGTAGCTATACATACATGGAAGGTTTAAACTAATAAAAGTTCAATGGTAAAATTTATATGATTGAAATGTTTAGGTGGTAGGGGTGTTCAGCAAAACAAAGGAAGAAGAGAAAGGAATATCAATTTTTGTGTGTGTGTTAATAACTAGAAAGTAGTAGTTTTATAAAAGTTTAGCATGCATTACATGCATTAATCCAAGACAAGTGTCTTAGACACAAATCTATATTATGCCACGCCACCATGAGGTGGTCTTTTCACAAAATGAAATTTTAATATTAGTAATATTTAACATTTAGGGTATAAATATAGAATAAGTGGGTAGTTTTGAGTCTAACGGGTATAAACATAAAATATAACGAAAGTTAAGGCGGAACCATGAAGTGAAAACGAATAAGATAAGAATAGTTCTACATCATTTGGGACACTTTTTTGAAAAATTAAATTACGAAGGGTACAAAACGGATGTAAATTCATAACACGACTCAAGTTTAAATAGAAACAAAGATTTAATAATCGAGTAGATAATAAGACGCTTAATATTTTCAATAAGTAAAAGTAAAAAAAATTACTTAAAGGTAAAATAGGAATAAAATACGATTATATTATTTACCTGATTTTACGAAATCTCATAGTCGACACCCCTAAGGGAACTCTGGTCCCTAGAGTTCAACTAGCGACTGCAGACGAGGTAGAGACGAAAAGGTGCGGTTACTTAGTCTTGAACTGATCTTCTCGCTCCCAAGTATACTCAACTCCTTGCCGAGAGTTCCAACGAACTTTAACTAAAGGGATTCTTCTTCGCTTAAGCTTTTTCACATCTCGAGCCATGATTTTGATGGGTTCTTCGACAAAACGTAGATTTTCATCATTCTCTATCTCTTCCAAAGGCACTTGAAAATCTGATTCAGCCAAGCACTTCTTGAGGTTCGACACATGAAACGTGTCATGAATACAACTCAGCTCTTGGGGTAACTTCAGCCGATAAGCTACTGGTCCAACACACTCTACTATTTCAAACGGTCCCACATACCGTGGTGCTAGCTTTCTTTTCTTACCAAATCATACCACACCTTTCTATGGAGATACCTTAAGTAACACTCGGTCCCTAACTTTGAATTCAAGGGGTTTACGCCTCTTATCAGCATAGCTTTTCTAGCGACTCCTAGTTGTCTTCAACCTTTCCTTAATCTGAAAAATCTTTTCTGTAGTTTCCTGAATAATTTCTGGCCCAATAAGTTGACTTTCTCCAACTTCAGTCCATATCACGGGAGATCTACATTTTCTCCCGTACAGAGCCTCGAAAGGTGCGCACTTAATGCTCATGTGGTAACTGTTATTATAAGAAAACTCAACCAACGGAAGGTGAGTATCCTAACTATCACCAAAATCCATAACACAAGCTCGAAGCATATCATCTAGTGTCTGAATAGTACGCTCACTCTGATCGTCGGTCTGAGGGTGGTAAGCCGCACTCATGTCTAGTCTTGTACCCAACACCTTCTAAAGAGCTTGCCATAAGTGTGACGTGAATCAACCATCACGGTCTGAAATGATTGACACCGACACACCATGCCTTGCTACAATTTCGTTGATATAAATCCTTGTCAGCTTCTCTGTTTTGTAGTCTTCACGAATAGGTAAGAAGTGAGCCGACTTGGTCAATCACTCCATAATGACCCAAATTGCATCATACCCACTGCTGCTTTTAGGCAACTTTATGACTAAGTCTATTATTATCTTCTCCCATTTCCATTCCGGAATTTTTGGCTGCTGAAGTAATCCTGAAGGTTTCTGATGTTCGGCTTTTATCTTAGAGCATGTAAGACACTTGCTAACATAATCAACAATGTCTCTCTTCATACCAGGACACCAATACAAATCCCTCAAATCATAGTACATCTTATCCGCACCCGGATGTAATGAATACCTAGAAGTTTGAGCTTCATCCATGATTAATTTTCTTATATCGCCAACCGATGGGATCCAAATCCGGTCGAAAAAGTAAATTCCACCGTCATCCCGCCTTTTAAAGTGTGTTTCCAATCCTATTAGCCATTCAGCTGGGGCTTTGAGATCCTTGGATGCCTTGACTTGTGCCTACAAATTCTTAGTCTTAAGTCCAGAATGGATAGTAATGCTCATAGCATGCACTTGCCTTGGCTTGAGTCTTTCTTTTCTACTCAAGGCATCTGCCACTACATTTTCCTTGCACGGCTGGTATTTGATTTCACATTTGTAGTTACTAAGTAGCTCAATCCATCGCCTTTGACGCATATTTAATTCTTTCTGATCAAAGTTGTACTGGAGACTCTTGTGATCAGTGTAGATAACACTTTTCGTCCCATAAAGATAATGTCTCCAAGTTTTTAGTGCAAACACCACCGCACCCAACTCCAAGTCATGGGTGGTATAATTCTTCTCATGTATTTTCAACTATCTTGATGCACACGCAATCACATTGCCTTGCTGCATTAGCACACACCCAAACCCTTAGTTTGACGCATCACAATAGACCACAAAGTCGTTTAGTCCATTGAGGAGTGCTAACACGGGAGCATTACATAATATCTCTTTTAGAATACGGAAGGCTTCCTCTTGCTTATCTCCCCACACATATGCCTTATTCTTTAAAGTAAATAGTGTGAGAGGCTTGGCGATCTTAGAGAAATTCTCAATAAATCTTCGGTAGTAACCCGCCAATCCTTAAAATGAGCGAATCTCTGTTGGTGATTCAGGGGTCTTCCAGTTCTTGACCGAATCAACCGTGCTAGGGTCCACATGGATACCATCTCGGTTGACCACGTGTCCTAAGAACTAGACTTCTTGTAACCAAAATTCACACTTAGAGAATTTGGCATACAACTTCTCTTTCTTGAGCAGTTCTAGAATTGTCTGCAGGTGAACTTCATGCTCTTCTTCTGACTTTGAGTAGATAAGGATATTGTCGATGAACACAATTACGAATTTGTCCAAGTACGGTTTGTAGACGCGGTTCATTAAGTCCATAAATATTGTTGGTGTGTTTGTCAGCCCAAATGGCATGACCATGAATTCAAAGTGCCCATATCAGAATCTAAACACAGTTTTTGGTATGTCTTCTCCCCGAACCCTCAACTGATGATATCCCGAATGAAGATCTATCTTGGAGAAGCAACACGCGCCTTGTAAGTAATCAAACAAGTCATCAATTCTAGGTAGAGGGTAGCGGTTCTTTATAGTCAGTTTATTCAATTCTCTGTAGTCAATACACATTCTTAATGCACCGTCTTTCTTCTTGAAAAACAGCACAGGAGCTCCCCATGGAGGATGACATGGTCTAATAAAGCCCTTTTCTTAAAGTTCTTTAAGCTGGTTTGATAATTCTAACATTTATGAAGGGGCTAATCGGTATGGCGACTTTATAACTCGCAACGCGCCTGGAATCAGGTCGATGGGAAATTCTATCTCGCGCACAGGAGGTAGTCCAGACAAGTCATCCGAGAATACTTCAAGTAAATTACATACAATACGAATGTCTTCAGGCTTCTTCTCATCAGCCTTGATACAAGAAAGGAGTTTCGGATCTTTCTCTAGTCTTTCACCTTGGATTTTTAGTATCTCACCATTTGGTAGGGGAATGCGAACTATCTTCTCATAGAAAACTATGACACCACGGTGGTATGACAACCAATCCATACCAACAATGACATCAAAACTTCCTAGACGGGTCGGGAGTAGGTCAATCTTGAAACAATGGTTATACAAGGCTAAGGTACAACCACGTAAAACTGTATTGGTACTAACAACCTTCCCATCAGCTAACTCTACTCTGTAACTAGTGTCTAGAGTGGCAGGGGCAGTATTAATAAAAGGATTAAACGCAGTAGATACAAAACTTTTCTCAGCACCCGAATCAAATAGAATACAAGCGTAGTGATCATTAACTAAGAACGTACCCGTTACCACATTCAGATTCTGCTGTGGATTCTCAGTCCCCATAACATAAGCTCTCACGCGAGCTCCCTCATTATGTCGATTCCCTCCCTTTGGACACTTCATTCTAAGATGCCCTTTTTCACCACAACCATAACAAGTCACATTCTACATGGAATTAACGCCTGCACCTGGAATCCTGACTCGGTAGTCTTTCTCTGGATTCCCAATCTTATGACATTTACCACATTCGGGAGGGCACTGGCCATAATGGTGCAACCGACACTTGTTACAATATGGTGCATTTCCAGCATAGTTTCTCCTATCAGTTGGGGCAGCCACATAAACTTTAGCAGCTTCTTGCCTTTGGTGATGAGTGTTAACATTGCGGTTGCGGTTGTTGTTGTTGTTGGGCTTATTGTTATTGGTGTTCCTTTGGTGATCTTCCCACTTCCTTTTGTTGCTTTCACAAACTCTTGCAGCTCTACCCTAAACTGCTTGCTCGACTAATTCACAAGCCATGTTGATTGCATCATGTAGAGTAGTGGGTTTTAAAGAAGTGATATTTCCTTTGATTCTTTCAGGAAACCCTCGAATGTACCTCTCCACCTTTTTCTTTTCAATAGGCACCAAATCAAGACACATCAAAAGCAATCACAAGAAAACAATGTTGTAAGACATAAAAACGACTCCTACAGAGTTTTAAAGATCAAAAGTTTCTCGCTCCATCCTTTGGATCTCAGTTGTTGGCATTACTCAGTTGTCATCGATAGTTTTGAATGACCCAGGTATGCACCATTTCCGTTCTAAAAACCATGATAACGCACCAAAGAACCTCGCAAGTACTAGCATCAAACCGATAACTTTATCTTCATTCTGGCATACTTGAAAATTTTCAAACACTGCTCTAACAAAACCACTTCTCTAAACTAACTCCTCAATCTAACTACAACAACCCTCTGTTTCGTAAGGGGTGAGGCTTACCATTCACAAAGGTCTCGTGGGTACAACCTTGCACATTCGGTGCAACAACTCCTCCAGTGTTAACTGACCCAGATCCTCCGGCATTGTCCAGGTTAGCTCTAGTATTTCCATATTCCGCTATGGATTCAACTACTCGCTTTTTCACCATTTTCTTAACGGCCTTTCGCTTCATCATCTTGGGAGGCATGATTCTATCACAACACAATGCAAAATTCAGTAAGAATTTGTAAGAGCATTGTAAGTCGTGATACACGATAGTAATGGAGAAAATGAGATAGAAGGATGATATAAATAATCATGGAAACGGTTGACGCATTCGAGAAAAGGTGAGGGTACTTGCACTATTTATATATACGCAAAATCTTGCTACTCAAAAGTATAAACAGAATTTTGATTTTAATATATTTTTAAGATGACTTTTCTCAGCATAAAATGGTCATTCTTGATCAGGCTATGTATAATTAAGGACTAACAATAACATGCTCATTTTTGTCAAACCAAAGTAATGTATAAGGTAGTATCAAATGATTTTATAGGATGGTTACAAAGTGTTTGTAAGATAATGACAATATATTGCGTAGCTTGCATAATATAGCAGAGTATTGACATGTAATCGACAGAAATTGCCATGATGCTACAAAAGAAATAAAATATATATAAATAATCACATATTATTTAAATGGTTATAAAATTAAAATTTTAATAATTAAATAGCGATGCTTTTATAAATAAACATCTATTAATCATCATGGTCCCATACACATTATAGTGAGTTTACCAACTATGAATAATAGCAACACGTCGTTAAGATAAAACAAATAGATCAAAAATTAGAGTCAAGTATTATATAAATAATCATATAACTACATTAAATAATAATCGGGAGAGAAAAAATAATGAAGATGCAGGACTGTTTCGCGCTCGAGGATATCGGATAAAGCAACATGAAGGATTTTGCGGATTTTAAACGCATGCACAAGAAAAGAAAATTTTAAAAAAAATAGTCTATATGACTAGTTTTCGTTTATGTTTTTTATTTTTAATGTTTGAAAAATGACCCAGTTCCATATAACCTTGGCTCTGATACCAATCTGTAACACCCCCAGAATCTGGTAGTAGCGGAACTATAACAATGGGGTGCCACGTCATAGTACAATAACAAGATATAGGAAAACCTCGAAAAGAGACGTTTAAAACAAAGTTCATATTCGATATGCCTGCAAAAAATAGAGTTTCCCCACAATTGGTCTCGTCAGTTCTAAAAGTGTCATAAAACTTCAACATCACTCTTTGTTTAATCAAAGCTCACAACTCCATAAGACACTAACATGATTATTCAAAAGTTAAAAGATGCATTCGACATGAAAATAAATAGAATCCCTTCGTGCTTGATATCCAATGCGGCTCCCCGAGGCCAAGCATTCAACCTAGGTACCTTAGATTAGAGCACAGTGCTAAAAAGCTCAAAAAAATTGATGAGTGATCATTCTTGGTAATTTAGAAATAAGTAAGCATTTATGGACCACAAGATTTAAGTAATAAGGCGACAATGAAACATATTCATATGTCAAAACAACTATTATTGCACTAAGCTCATGACACCGAGCTTAACAGGTATTGCAATCAATGCAATGGTGATGCCCCACATGGTAGGATGTCCTGCCTAACAACCTAGAAAATACTACAAATGTTAAATGCGTCCGTTTGATATGGCACATGGTTTAAATTACCCGGACGGGGATTGTTAGTCCCAATAGATCTATCCATAACACTCACGCTTGCTACATTAGCAATTAACGGTTCATGATTCGGAGGAGACTTAAATGGAAGTAGCGACACTTAGGCAATAATATCAGGCATAGCATATGGTATTAAATACTTGTGTCCGCACGTAAAAACATAGCATGTAATCTCCCCCGGAGTTTTATAAAACAAGTAAGTAATGAAAAGGGGGCTATGAACTCACCGAAAGCAAAAGAAGATCAGAAGGTAAACGGATCGTCGGACGTACGGAAACCACTAAGAACCACCTAAAAGATGTGGCGCGATTCAGAACGATAAAGTATAAACCAATACGTAAAAATAATATAAGTGTTCATGAAGTGTATGTCCAAAATAAGTATGGCATTTTACTCGGATTTTCAAAGTAATTTTATTCAAAACTCAACGTCTAACCTAAAATTATTGGTATCAAGTCATGTGTTTAGTTTTACCCCTTAACTCCTATTTCATCAAAGTTAACCTATACGTTTTAAATTTCAAGTCAATACGCAAATTTCCAAATTCTGAAATTAAACCAAATTCTCGAACCTCTAGCTCCTAAACCGTAATTGATAAAAATACAAGGCTTTCACCTACTATTTTCTAAAAATGCAGGCCTCGTGTTTTAAAAAGTTTCAAAACCATGTAAAAAGACCAATTTACCCTGGTCATCCAAAACAGATTATTTCTAGAATTTTAACCCTTCACGTAAACGAACATAAATCATAATCTATGATAGCTATTAAAGTGAGGCCAATTGGAGGTGTTAGGTCTATGATCCTGGATTATATGTTCCTAATGACTCTATACCTCCACAACAGGGTATGGATGAAGGAACCAAAAACACTTCATTTGATCATAGATCTGCAGGTATTAACCCACATGTTCTTGCAGACCAAACCCAATCTGTTAGTGAAGGGTTGAAAAGTGTCCCCACTCAACCCATAACATAAAAATGGGCCAGCTCCATTGCTAGACAAGTTAAGGAAGAAGAAGTCTCCAGAACAATTAAGTTAGAAGATCTAGTAAAGCTGGTGTCACATGTTCAACCAAGCTTCAAAAACCTGGACTCGCCTGAAGATGATCCCATCATTGTAGTTGATGATGGTGATGAAGATGAGGAGGCAGACAAATATGAAGTTCATCCTACTACAAATGCTGAAACTAAAGATGCTTCAGTTCCTAAATCCTCATCTCCCAGGTCTTCTTAAATTCAAGAGCTTACCAACCAGGTCCTCATTCTCTAGTATCAAAAGCATAAACTGGGACTTGAGAAGAACAAAGCTAAAGCTGAAGGTGCTCTCCTTTAATCTCAACCCTCCTTTCCTAATGTGGGACAACTCATTGAGCTTCTGGTAAAGTCTTTACAAACTGAATTCTTAAAGATTTTATCTGCTCATGACTTTAGCAACTCACTACCAACTGAGCTGAAGGACCCCTCCTCCAAGTTTAATGAACTAACTAAATAAGTAAAAGGGTTAAAGAAATAAGTTCATGAATTGGAAATTGAGTTGCCAAGATATTTAAAAGAAATTCCCACCTAGCTGGAAGACTTTACAAAGACTGTCACAAGTCGTACATCCTAAGTTACTGGACTGAAGACACTTCAGTGGGAACTCCCAGCAGAATTTCTTTCTATGCCAACACAAGTTGAAGTGATTCAGGCTAAACTCAAAACCTTAGATGCTCTTCCAAGTCTACTCCACAAAGTCACTAATGCCTTGAATCAGTTTGCTCAAGCTTTTGCATCAGAGAAAACTGAAGATGACAGTGTTCCTTCAGAAGCTGGCACTTAACCTGTTGAGAGGGAGAAGAACACAAATCAAGCCACCATCTCTCAGTTATTCCAAAGAAAAGCCGCAAAGAATGCAAACCTAGCCAAACAACAATCAAAACCAACACCACCACCTATAACACCAATCATTCCTCCAGTCATCACAACCACCACAACTCAAATGCAATCTCCTTTTCTCTAAAGTCTACCAAAAAGCTCCACTCAACCTGAGGGGGACCATATCAAGAAAGACAAGGGAAAAAAGGCCTTGTCTTTAGAAAAGGCTAAGAAAGAGAGTACTAACAGTGATTCTGATGATGATGATGAAACTCACGTAACTGAGTCTATGGTAGAATCCTCTAGAATAAAGAAAGTAAAGAAGTTTGATTTTGTCACTAAAGATGGAAAGCATATCCATCTTACTAAAGAACAAATCAATCAACAAAAGAAGATAGAGGAAAAGTCGAAAGCTTAAGCAGCTAAATGTGAAAGTGAGGTAAAAAGGAAGAGCTGGTTGATCTTCTTGGTCTAAAGGTGGTGAACAAGTACTACAATGACAAGTTACAATATGATATATACTGTGACAAAATGCTGAATAGAAGAGCAGAATGAAGAATCACCAACTATGATGTCTTAACAAAAAAGGGTCCAATTACACTGATGGTACAAGTGAAATTATTCCCAATTTTAAAGCCAGTGATCTACACCTTGGTTAATGAAGAGAAGTGATGAATGCATGTCCCAACATTACTGGAAAAGAATGGAAAACCATCTATGACCAGATACGTTCAACATCCTAACAAAAAAGGTAAAGGATGGACGTCCATCTATAAATAAATACAAGAAAGAATGGATAACGCGTACAACTGAAAGCTGAACTGAGAAAGACTAGAAAGACCTTAAGTGAACATAAAACCTTTGGATAGACTGCATGATTTGGCAAACAAGAAAAGAAAGCATACTGATGACATACATGACTTCTTCAGAGCTAACAAAAGGCTCAAGTCATCAATTCAATATAAAGATAACAGGACCCTCTCGAAAAAATAATTGATCTCGCAAAAAAGAAGAGAAAACATGCTGATGACATCCACGACTACTTCAAAGCAAACAAAAGGCTTAAGTCATCAGTTCGGTATGAAGATCATTCACCTGGTATTGTGCTAAATGAACCTGTCTTTGGTATGATCATGTTCAACTCCTAACATAGATAGGATTTTGTTACCATTGAAGATTTAAAAGATTTCCCGAATACAATGTTGTACACCTTACAAGAAATCTTCTTCAGACGTCATCAAGGTCCTGGGCTGGATGATCATGCCAGGATCTTCAGATCCCTTTTGCTTGCCCAAGTTGATAAGTGAAACCTAAATCCACTCAAGCAGATGAGGACCATTGAACAGCTAAGGCGGTAGAATGTAAATCGTTTATCATAACTTTATCTTTTGTAAATGTAATTTAATAAAAGTTAGAATGAATCGTTATCAGTTTATGTTGTTCAATTTATATCAGTTGTGTAAGAAGAAGTTGTTTTGCTTACTTACTACTGATTTTAACTTAGGCTATTTGTATATTCAAATAGAAGGAGATTGTTGGGTTTAGTTTCTGAGCCCTTTAGTCTCTTAGTAGATTTAAACATAAAATCCTCTAAGTGTTACTCAAGCTAAAGTCTTTCAGTTTGAGTCGCTGAAGTTTCTTCAGCTTCAGCTCTTCAGGTCCTTAGAAGATTGGGAAGTATCTTCAGTTCAGTTTATGCAGCGGATTAGAAACTGAAGAAGGCCTTTGTAAAGAGCTTTAGTTCAGCTTGGTTGACAATTCTAAGCTGAAGTTGTCTATCCCCTTAACAAAAGTTTGAATCTTTGTTTCACTTCTAGAAGGTTTACAAGGCGGGAAAAAGATTGCTTTATGTCAAAATAAATAAAGCAATCTCCTTGGGAATGACTAATTCTAGAGTTGGTATAGAAGTACAACAACTTTTCCTTAAAGGACTGTACCTAGTACTTTAGAGCACGTCTGCATTAAATGGTATCTTAACCACCCATTGGATGCATGACACGCGTACTAGATTAACTTGTAAACCCTAATCCCTTTGCCTATAAAAGGAAAGGGGTTCCTAGAGTAAACTTTATCTCTTCCAATTAACGTGATACACATTAAAGAGTTCATTTATCTCTCAAACAAACTGAACGGTACTACTGAAAGCTGAAGCTTCAGTTTAGTCATAAGTAGTTTGTTTTCTTACTCTCTTAACTTTTGTTAGAGTTTAAGTTCGAAGGAGATAACACCCCAATTGTCATTCAACCACCTTGCTATTTCGCAAGCAAGGTGTGTCATAGATTCTTTATTTGATTCTAATAAGAACCTATACGTTGAAAAGTACTTTTGTGTGTTTTAAACTTGTTCTTTATATTCTTCATATATATCTGTTTAAAACTCACTTCGTTGCCATGGAATGTGATTAGTTTAACTTGATAAACCTTATATCAGATTCTAAGGGACCAATAGTTGATCCCCCTCTCCTATCCGCAATCCTACTATGTCCAAATCCTGCCAATTTTTTCACGGACACTCAAGAACGAAGCTCGCCAGCAGTAAAGCTCCATTGCGTACAAATGAGGCAAAAGTAGTTTTATCAATCCACACAGAAAATATGCCATAAATAATGATCTTTGATTCCTAATTTCCTCTAACATACACAAATTCTTTATCCCCCATAATTCTGCACTTAATCAAACTTTTCTTTGGTACCATGTCTTTGGCTTTTTTAGAGTCAATGAAAGACTCGGATGCTGAATCAAGCCGTGGCATTTCTTTGGCTTCTGTATATTATATTTATATATTCTTTGGGTCGTTAAAGTCATTTCACGAACCAAACTTAGAGATAGATTTAACAACTAATTTTGTAGAAATTTATATTATGCTTATATTCAGGTATGGTATGCCATTGCCTCGGATCATGGCCAAAATGATCTGGGTTGAATCATTGTTTCGCAATTGGAATCGGTGGCACCGTTTCAATGATAGATGTATAAATCTAATTTGATCATTGGACGGATGTATATATATAAATCTGTGAAACTGGTTGGAAAGGGAGCTTTTGTGTTTTTGTCGATATTGTTTTATGATGTAAGTGATCAGGACTCACTTTGGCGAAAAAAGTGAGCGTGTAAGCTGTCCGAAAATCAAATAAGCTCAAAAACCATATAACGTTAAAAAAACTTACATGTGGCTGCTGATTTTTTTGAGTAGGAAGATAGACTTTGTTACCCTAAAATCCCAAAATCAACTTCTACACGACTGATGTATGAAAATTTTAGCTGAAATCAGACAACCATAAACTTATTAATATTGAAGTTACGTAAGGACTTCAGATGTACTCAAATCAGTGTGTATAATATGTTTCCTATTGACAGCAAAACTATGTATCGCTTATAATGCACACATCTGTAACTCTATCTTGGAAGAAGACATTGAAATGACAATAATCCATGTTTCAGATTTCAAATACCCAATTTACTGCCTAATCATTCATTAGAATCTAAAAAAATAATTTACAGATTGATCGGTTTGCCATATGCTTATTACAAATGTACAACGTCCTGCCATCCAATCCTAGCTACAAAATTAATATAAGAAAAGGAAAAAAGCAAACTCACCGACAAAAACCGCAAAAAACTTCACTTCTAATGTGACAGCATCAAGCAAAAAATACCCTTTGTAGGTTCCTGACTCTTTTCCATTGATTTGATCCCGAGACTTGTATGTGAACTAATGTCGGTCACTTGAGCACCGTCCACGACACAAATCTAAGTCGGTCCAGCACCTCTATTCTGCAATAATTTATATAAAAAGGAAAAAAAAGTATTGTTCAAAACTATACACCTGTGAATCGTCAAGCAGCTGCATTGAAAAATTTAAGATGTTCTAAGCGTACCTGTGAATGTCGAGAGTTTTGGGTCGTAACTTAGGTAGTCCACACCGTTTCCTTTTGGAGCAACACTCACGGCTGCACATAGAGAAACTAACAGCTTAGGTGACGTTTGGTCAGCAGTCAGGCATCAAAATTATATTTAGAAATATGCACATGGAAGGTTATTTTACTCCAAACTGATTACAGTGTAGTTTGGTTAGCAGTCCGGCTTCAAAATTATATTTGAGCAAAATCAGTTTGGAGTGTTCTGATAAAGAAACCGTTCATGCTTTATTTTGGAAAACTTTAAAAAGAATGTAGTTTAAAAAGACCCATCATTATTTTAAGCGAAAGTCAACTTGAAAGAGAGTACGGTATAGTTGAAATTTAAAAAGACTGTAATTTACCTTAATGTTGAGGGGCAAAACAGGCCCTGCAACAAAAGTCTTAGAATGAACAGCCAACCATACCTTGAAATTGATGTGATTCACTTTTGCTTATCACATTCTTTAACACTGCTTTCTTGTAACCATGGAAAGATCTGTAATCACCAAACGAACGCTTTAAATATTTTTTAGGCATATGCAATAAATATAGAACAAGTCAACATACTTGATTTTGATCTATATTTAATATAAGCTCAATAGCAATAGCTAGTTACTCTACCAAATCAGTCAAAACTTTGATGCGACCGTTTTGACCCAAAGCTCCAGCTGATGCAAATTTATATTAGATCTATGAAAACGAATATTACCATGAGATATGGACCATCATCAATCTAGTGATTCTCCTTTGTTACTCCATGACCACTGGTCTCAATCGCCAAATATGACTCCTCGCAAATAGATTCTGTGAATGATGCACTATTAGTTTATAAACTGATTACTCCAACTTCAAGCTAAGTATCAAAACATAAAACTTTAAAGCACAAATCCAAATTATTGATCAAACAGTTTTAAGTCCATCCCCTAAATAGGCTCATACACCCAAACTTATCTAAACAGTAACGGGGTGTTTGTTGCGGCCTATATAGCCGGCTTACGACGTATTTAATTTTGGGCTTATGTTTTATAAGCCTACTTTTTAGGCGTATTTTCAAACTTCTGTTCTTATATAAGTTTATTATGACATAATGAATTTATATAAGCACGGAATGTCTGATTCTGCAGGCATTGAATGTGTTGAACAGAGTCCATAAAAACCATTTTATTTTCTCACCTTGACTCATAGAATGTGGGTAAAAGTAAGTAAACATCATCTTATTTTTTATGTGTCATAATAATTATATTTTACAACCAATGTGTATGCATCATAAACAATAAACAAATCATCTAGAACTAATCAAAGATCAGTGGCAGTTTTGACCCATTTACTATAAATGGGTCAATTTAGGTTTTTTAATTAAATCTGAAACATAAAAAAATAGCTACGGTGCCACGGAGTCCAGCTAGCAAATACGCAAGAGGCATGAAGGTCTATAACCTAACGTTATTATCTTCATAGATCTGGATTACTATTGCATAGTCTTAAAATGGCTAATAAGCACATATGCAATTCATGTTAACAAAAGGCCAAAGCAATGACACTATACATCTCATCGAGAATCTAACTTCCTGGAAAGAAGAGGTTGTTGGAACCCTAGAATACATGTGTCCTGAACTCCTCGCAGACATTCGTTACGATTATAAATAAGATATTTTGTTCGTTGGTAAGAATACCATCATCACTTTACTAAATTACTTGCAACAACTTTACCTAAAAAAGAATATATAGTTACAACAATTCATTACACTACCTCTCAAAACCAAACTGAGCCAGATTTTCCTTTCCTATAGTATCACCTCATACGCATCTTCAAAGCAGAATACTAAACTCCCGTCATGATTTACTGCCAAAAAGAAAATCAAAATCATCACAACAATTTACAAACCCCAAAACCCTAAATTTCAGAATCCCCAAATTTAAACACAATTAAACCTAAACCCATCAAATTCCAACTTAATTAATCTATACCCAGATTTCAATATAACCGAAATCTAAAAAACAAAAAAACCCTAATTCAATATTCGAAATCAAAAAGAAAACTAAAATCAGTTACACTATGTATGTAACATGCTGCTTTCTTTTTCCTCATCTTGCATAAATTATCGACATCATCCCCTAGAAAGTGCGGATGTGGAAGAAGGAATGGCTGAGATATGAAGCGGTTTAAGATAGAAACACAGGTGGTGAAGTGGTTTGATGAATCACTGGGTTAAGGATTTATCAATGAATGAAGTCATTAACTGATATATAAAAAACGGGCACCATTTGGTCAGTGTGTGTGTGCGTGTGTGTTTTGTTTGGTGAAAATTATGAAAAAAATGAGGTGTGGTAGATGAAGAAGGTGAGTAAGAGTGATGAGTCACCATTTCTGCTACATGTGTGTTTCAACAGTGATTAGTTGCCTGGGATTAAAAATATAATTTTTTCTTGATTAAAATATTCATGTGTGAGAAAACTTTTAGCACAAATTATATATAGAGTAATAGTTTTGGACATTAAGCCCTAAAGCAAAGGTCACGTGTTTTCAATCATGACACCTTCTCTTAATATTGTATTACATTTTCTCATCTCATGTTGGTTGTGAAACCGTTAGGTGTTCGTGAGAGCCACCAGATGAAGTTTTGTTTTTTCCAATTCCAACCGTTCCATTTGATTTATTACCAGTTAATATATTTTTTCGAGTCTGTTCTCAAACATGAGCTATTGTTTTAACTTGATTCTTGTAATTCAACCGTAAGAATTTTTTTTGCCAAACCATGGGTTTCGATGCCATATGTTCCACATGCAAATAATCAGATTAATAACTAAAGGTAATTAATTATATGTTGTTGAGGTAAATTATCAGTCACACGTATATAATCTCAGTCGTAGGGGCAAAAATTAAAGAAAGAGAGATCACACTATTTACATGGGAGATGATTTGCATATTCACCAAATTGATTGGCACACTCAAATTATGTGTGTTATGCCTATTATACCCCTAACATTTGCACACTTTATTAAGTGATGTAGGGGCATAAATGTCATGATACACATAATTTGAGTGTGCCAATCAATTTGATGAGTGTGCAAATGTAGGATTATTTTACGTGATTAATTAAACTAAATAGAGTACAATGCATGATGAAAGATACTCTCCCTTAAACACTGTCATACATTGATGAATCTGAGTATCTGACATTCTGACCACACCACAAAGCATAGTTTAATTTATTTTAAGTAGCTTTTTGTTAACGTGTTTGATATATCATATATGATATTTTTCATATGTATATCATATATGATATCAAATATGATATTTCTTTGTCATATGTATATGGAATGTCTTATTAGCTTATTTATGTTGCTAGTGTTAATAAGCTTTATTATTAGCTATTTTTTATGTTCTAGATAAGCTCTATTAGATTAATTTGTTGATATAAGCTGAATTCAGGTGTATTTAGCTTATCAGTTAACAATAAGCAGTTTTAAGTAGCTTTGGGTTTAACTGTTTGATATAAATCATAATGATATTTTTCATACGTATATCTTATATGATATTGCTTTGTACATAAAGTATTATGGCATGTGATTATCATATATGATATTTTATTTTTTCATAAAATAGTTTATTTATTCTTTTCTATTTTCAGAATTGAAGAACATGAATGCTTATTCATTATGTGGAAGTTTTGATCACAACAAGAGGAAGTGTCCTAAGAGGTTTGAAGATCAAGAACAAGTCGTACTTCAACATTAAGTTGTTGTTCAAAAAGAAATTGTTGTTTAAAAAGTACTCTTTTATGTTTGATTGTTATATGAACAAGTGTTATAATTCATTTTTCACGTGAATTTTGTTGTTTTTGATCTTACATGAATGTGATTCTATTATATATCATATGTGATATTCTAGGAAAATCAATATGATTTTTCATCAGTTTCTTTTACATTTGAATTATCATATGTGATATTTGTATTTTACAATTTGGTAACAAAGTATCATATGTGACTTCTTTCATAAATCACATATGATTTACCATGATCATCACTGATTTATCAACTATCATACTTGATGTTTAAACGATGATAGCATGTTTCATGTATCTAATGCTTTTTAATTGGAAGTGAATTATAATGTGTGCAATAAAAACCTTAACAAAATAGATAAAATAATCACAAAAATGACATCCGCAAATGTTTCACCATTTTCATTTCAGCATATAACATGAGGACATAGAACCAATAAAGTTAAACCATTATTGCAAGACATTGTACCAGTTTCCAATGGATTACAAAATCGTCCGTAGACGTCAAAACTCCATACGGAGATTACAAGAGAAAAACGGATTATACATTTTGACCGTGAAATGAAACTTCATGAGCTTCTTCATTGAGCTTCTTGGGCCTTTGGATGCTTGCGGTGTTTAAGATGTCTTGAAAACAGCCTTCTCTACACAAATAAAAAGATTTGATTTAACTTTCAAGCACATTATCATATATGATATAATGTTAACTTTCAAGCAGTTTATCATATATGATATTATACACACAACTAACTTTTCAAACAATAATATCAACAAAATCTCCATAAACGGTTGAAACCTAGCTTATATCATATATGATATATGATAATGGTAAAGAAGTTAACTTTCAAGCAGATTATCATATATGATATTGTACACACAACTAACTTTTCAAACAATAATATCAACAAAATCTCCATAAACGGTTGAAACCTAGCTTATATCATATATGATATATGATAATGGTAAAGAAGTTAACTTTCAAGCAGATTATCATATATGATATTGTACACACAACTAACTTTTCAAACAATAATATCAACAAAATCTTCATAAACGGTTGAAACCTACCTTATATCATATATGATATAGTATATAAGTTTTTGCAATTTTTTCAGGCAACTTATCATATGTGATTTTTCACTAACACGTCATTTCGTCACTTAAATGACAATATCATCAACAAATCCTTTCTAAATGGTGAAAACTTAACTTCTATTCACATATTTTTCTTTCAAAAAAAAACATCAACATACTCGATTTAAAGCTTACTTATCACTATAACATCACCAAATATCAAAATATAATCAAAATATCTTCATTATAAAACTTTATAAACACAATATCTTGAACAAAAAACATAATATGTTCATCACAAACTCTATAAATAGTAGCTTCACTATTTATGCATAAATAACATTAAAATATGGAATATGTAGATGAAGTGTATTAAAACCTGAATTTAACAATTTTAAAGCTTGTGTTTCAAATCAACAATCAAACAAACGATTTTAACTTGAATCTTCACCTAAATCTTTAATATATCGTTCCAGATTGCTTCTCTACAAAAACATCATCAAAAACTTTTTTCTTCCATTTTTGATGTGATTCGTGGCTGATGTTTTGAGTGTGTGGTGTGTGTGTATTTTTTCGATTAAGCTATGGTGTTGTTGGTGTGTGTTTAGTTAAGAGGCAGAAAAGTAGAATCTGGAACGGACGGTGGTTGGAGGATTGGGGATGTAGTTGTGTAAGGTAAAATGACTAATATGTCCCTCCACTTTTTTTTACTAATTTTTCTTTTTTTTATTTAATAAAAAGGTGTTAATCTCACCCCTTGATTGTTTTTAGATGGATGGTTGAGATTTGTCCCCCAGTATCCAAGGAAAAAAAGGTATCCAATGAAACATATTTGTTGAGTGAATTCATAGGTTTAGAAATAAGTAAGCATTTATGGACCACAAGATTTAAGTAATAAGGCGACAATGAAACATATTCATAATGTCGAGAAAACCAAACTATTCAAATTGCAAAACCTAAAATAAAGAGAAGCACAAAGAACAAAACAAAACAAACATGACCAACCAAAAAATGGACACCCGAGCTTAACAGGTATTGCAATCAATGCAATGGTGATGCCCCACATGGTAGGATGTCCTGCCTAACAACCTAAAAAATACTACAAATGTTAAATGCATCCGTTTGACATTGCACATAGTTTAAATTACCCGGACGGGGATTGTCAATCCTAATAGATCTATCCATAACACGCACGCTTGCTACATTAACAATTAACAGTTCATGATTCGGAGGGGACTTAAATGGCAGTAGTGACACTTAGGCAATAATATCAGGCATAGCATATGATTTTAAATACTTGTGTCCACATGTAAAAACATAGCATGTAATCTCCCCCGGAGTTTTATAAAACAAGTAAGTAATAAAAAGGGGTTATGAACTCATCGAAAGCAAAAGAAGATCAGAAGGTAAACGGATCGTCGGACGTACGAAAACCAATAAGAACCACCTATAAGATGTGGCGCGATTCAGAACGATAAAGTATAAACCAATACGTAAAAATAATATAAGTGTTCATGAAGTGTGTGTCCAAAATAAGTATGGTGTTGCACTCGGATTTTCAAAGTAATTTTACTCAAAACTCAACTTCTAACCTGAACTTATTGTAAAACAAGTCAGTTGTTTTAGTTTTACCCCTTAACTCCTATTTCATCAAAGTTAACCTATACGTTTTAAATTTCAAGTCAATACGTAAACTTCTAAATTCTGAAATTAAACCAAATTCCCGAACCTCTAGCTCCTAAACCGTAATCGATAAAAATACAAGGCTTTCACCTAATGAAAGAATTTTGAGTCTATTTTCTAAAAATGCAGGCCTCGTGTTTTAAAAAGTTTCAGAACCATGTAAAAAGACCAATTTACCCTGGTCATCCAAAACAAATTATTTCTAGAATTTTAACCCTTCACGAAAACGGACATAAATCACAATCTATGATAGCTATTAAAGTGAGGCCAATTGGAGGTGTTAGGTCTATGATCCTGGATTATCTGTTCCTAATGACTCTATACCTCCACAACAGGGTATGGATGAAGGAACCAAAAACACTTCATTTGATCATAGATCTGCAGGTATCGACCCACATGTTCTTGCAGACCAAACCTAATCTGTTAGTAAAGGATTGAAAACTGTCCCCACTCAACCCATAACAGGAAAATGGGCCAGCTCCATTGCTAGACAAGTTAAGGAAGAAGAAGTCTCCAGAACAATCAAGTTGGAAGATCTAGCAAAGCTGGTGTCACATGTTCAACCAAGCTTCAAAAACCTGGACTCACCTAAAGATGATCCCATCATTGTAGTTGATGATGGTGATGAAGATGAGGAGGCAGACAAAGATGAAGTTCATCCTACTACAAATACTGAAACTAAAGACGCTTCAGTTCCTAAATCCTCATCTCCCAGGTCTTCTTAAATTCAAGAGCTTACCAACCAGGTCCTCATTCTCTAGAATCAAAAGCATAAACTGGAACTTGAGAAGAACAAAGCTAAAGCTGAAGGTTCTCTCCTTAAAGCTCAACCCTCCTTTCCTAATGTGGGACAACTCATTGAGCTTCTGGTAAAGTCTTTACAAACTGAATTCTTAAAGATTTTATCTGCTCATGACTTTAGCAACTCACTACCAACTGAGCTGAAGGACCTCTCCTCCAAGTTTAATGAACTAACTAAAGAAGTAAAAGGGTTAAAGAAACAAGTTCATGAATTGGAAATTAAGCTGCCAAGATATTTGAAAGAAATTCCCACCAAGCTGGAAGACTTTACAAAGACTGTCACAAGTCTTACATCCTAAGTTAACTGGACTGAAGACACTTACAGTGGGAATCTCCCACAAATTTTCTTCTATGCCCAACATAAGTTGAAGTGATTCAGGCTAAACTCAAAACCTTGGATGCTCTTCCAAGTCTACTCCACAAAGTCACTAATGCCTTGAATCAGTTTGCTCAAGCTATTGCATAAGAGAAAACTGAAGATGACAGTGTTCCTTCAGCAGGCCAAGCTGGCACTTAACTTGTTGAGAGGGATAAGAACACAAATCAAGCCACCATCTCTCAGTTATTTCAAAGAAAAGCCGTAAAGAATGCAAACCTAACCAAACAACAATCAAAACCAACACCACCACCTATAACACCAATCATTCCTCCAGTCATCACAACCACCACAACTCAAATGCAATCTCCTTTTCTCCAAAGTCTACCAAAAATCTCCTCTCAACCTGAGGGGGGAGCATATCAAGAAAGACAAGGGAAAAAAGGCCTTGTCTTCAGAAGAGGCTAAGAAAGAGAGTACTGACATTGATTTTGATGATGATGAAACTCATGTGACTGAGTCTATAGTAGAATCCTCTAGAATAAAGAAAGTAAAAAAGTTTGATTTTGTCACTAAAGATGGAAAGCATATCCATCTTACTGAAGAACAAATCAATCAACAAAAGAAGATAGAGGAAAAGGCCAAAGCTTAAGCAGCTAAATGTGAAAGTGAGGTAAAAAAGAAGAGCTGGTTGATCTTCTTGGTCTAGAGGTAGTGAACAAGTACTACAATGACAAGTTACAATATGATATATACTGTGACAAAATACTGAATAGAAGAGCAGAATGAAGAATCACCAACTGTGATGTCTTAACAAAAAAGGGGCCAATTACACTGATGGTACAAGTGAAATTATTCCCAATTTTAAAGCCAGTGATCTGCACCTTGGTGAATGAAGAGAAGTGATGAATGCATGTCCCAACATTACTGGAAAAGAATGAAAAACCATCTATGACCAGATACGTTCAAGAATGGACTACATTCACACAACTAAAGCAGAACTAGGTATAAACTTGGATATTCCTCTAAGTAAATAGGACCCCTCACCGAAAAAAATAAATGATCTCGCAAAAAAGAAGAGAAAACATGCTGATGACATCCACGACTACTTCAAAGCAAACAAAAGGCTTATGTCATCAGTTCGGTATGAAGATCATTCAGCTGGTATTGTGCTAAATGAACCTATCTTTGGTATGATCATGTTCAACTCCTAACATAGATAGGATTTTGTTACCATTGAAGATTTGAAAGATTTCCCGAATACAATGTTGTACACCTTACAAGAAATCTTCTTCAAACGTCATCAAGGTCCTGGGCTGGATGATCATGCCAGGATCTTCAGCTCCCTTTTGCTTGCCCAAGTTGAAAAGTGAAACCTAAATCCACTCAAGCAGATGAGGACCATTGAACAGCTAAGGCGGTAGAATGTAAATCGTTTATCATAACTTTATCTTTTGTAAATGTAATGTAATAAAAGTTAGAATGAATGGTTATCAATTTATGTTGTTCAATTTATATCAGTGGTGTAAGAAGAAGTTGTTTTTCTCACTTACTACTGATTTTAACTTAGGCTATTTTGTATATTCAAATAGAAGGAGATTGTTGGTTAGTTTCTGAGCCCTTTAGTCTCTCAGTAGATTTAAACATAAAATCCTCTAATATGTTACTCAAGCTAAAAGTCTTTCAGTTTGAAGTCGCTAAGTTCTTCAGCTTTAGCTCATCAGGTCTTATAAGATTGGGAAGTACATCAGATTAGTTTATGCAGGCGGATTAAGAAACTGAAGAAGGCCATTGCAAAGAGCTTTAGTTCAGCTTGGTTGGCAATTCTAAGCTGAAGTTGTCTATCCCCTTAACAAAAGTTTGAATCTTTGTTTTACTTCTAGAAGGTTTACAAGGCGGGAAAAAGATTGCTTTATGTCTAAATAAATAAAGCAATCTCCTTGGGAATGACTAATTCTAGAGTTGGTATAGAAGTACAACAACTTTTCCTTAAAGGACTGTACCTAGTACTTTAGAGCACGCCTGCATTAAATGGTATCTTAACCACCCATTGGATGCATGACACGCGTACTAGATTAACTTGTAAACCCTAATCCCTTTGCCTATAAAAGGAAATGGGTTCCTAGAGTAAATGTTATCTCTTCTAATTAATGTGATACACATTAAAGAGTTCATTTATCTCTCAAACAAACTGAACGGTGCTACTGAAAGCTGAAGCTTCAGTTTAGTCATAAGTAGTTTGTTTTCTTACTCTCTTAACTTTTGTTAGAGTTTAAGCTTCAAAGGAGTATAACAACCCCAATTGTCATTCAACCACCTTGCTATTTTCGCAAACAAGGTGTGATCATATTTCTTTTTTATTGTTGATTCTAATAAGAACGTAAGTGAAAATCAAGTACGCGATACTATTTATTATATAAGATTTAATTAAATTTTATTATACCCCCCCCTAATAAATGATATATATATATGTTTTGGATTAATCATTATTTTTTACATCAAAAGAAACTATTTGTTATAATTCATATTATTATTTTTTTAATTTATTTTTCTAATTATTTTATCTTTAATTATACTTATTTTTATATTCAATACGAACAAAAACCTCTTTATTTATTTACCGCCCCCACCCATTTTTTATTATAATTATTATATATACATATTATATTTTTTATTTTTTTATTTTTTATTAATTATTAATTTTTATTTTTTATTTATATATATTGTATATTTTTTAATTTATATTTATTATTATTACCCCCTTTACCCCCCCCACCCCCCCCACCCCCCCCCCCACCCTTACTAACAAGAAACACCTATATTTATAATATAATATATTTTTTTTTATTTTTATATTTTTATTTTTTTTATTATTTTATTTTTCCTTATCTTCTAACACAGACACTATCTATAAATTACCCCCCCCCCTTATTTTAATAATACCGCCCCATAATAATACAAATATATACCCCCCCCCCCATATTTTTATATTGTTTCTTTTTTATTATACCCCCCCCCCCCCATTAATTCTTAATTATTATATTAAACACAAAGGCAATATACGCCTATAAATTATTATATTATTTAAATATAATTTTTTAAACCTGTATATTTTTAAAAATTATTTAATTACCTTATTAGTTTTTTATATTTTATATTTTATTTATTTTACTCCGTTGAAAAGTAATTTTGTGATGTTTTAAAAAACTTGTTCTTTATATTCTTCATATATATCTGTTTAAAACTCACTTCGTTGCCATGGAATGTGATTAGTTTAACTTAATAAACCTTATATCAGATTCTAAGGGACCAATAGTTGATCCCCCTCTCCTATCCGCAATCCTACTATGTCCAAATCCTGCTAATTTTTTCACGGACACTCAAGAACGAAGCTCGCCAGCAGTAAAGCTCCATTGCATACAAATGAGACAAAAGTAGTTTTATAAATCCACACAGCAAATATGCCATAAATAATGATATCTGATTCCTAATTTCCTCTAACATACACAAATTCTTTATCCCTCATAATTCTGCACTTATTCAAACTTTTCTTTGGTACCATGTCTTTGGCTTCTTTAGAGTCAATGAAAGAGTCGGATGCTGAATCAAGCCGTGGCATTTCTTTGGCTTCTGTATATTATATTTATATATTCTTTGGATCGTTAAAGTCATTTCACGAACCAAACTTAGATATAGATTTAAGAACTAATTTTGTAGAAATTTATATTATGCTTATATTCAGGTATGGTATGCCATTGCCTAGGATCATGGCCAAAATGATCTAGGCTGAATCATTGTTTCGCAAATGGAATCGGTGGCACCGTTTCAATGATAGATGTATAAATCTAATTTGATCATTAGACGGATGTATATATATAAATCTGTGAAACTGGTTAGAAAGGGAGCTTTTGTGTTTTTGTCGATATTCTTTTATGATGTAAGTGATCAGGACTCACTTTGGCGAAAAAAGTGAGCGTGTGAGCTGTCCGGAAATCAAATAAGCTCAAAAACCATATAACGTTAAAAAAACTAACATGTGGCTGCTGATTTTTTGAGTAGGAAGATGGACTTTATTACCTTAAAATCCCAAAATCAACTTCTACACGACTGATGTATGAAAATTTTAGCTGAAATCAGAAAACCATAAACTTATTAATATTGAAGTTACGTAAGGACTTCAGATGTACTCAAATCAGTGTGTATAATATGTTTCATATTGACAACAAAACTATGTATCGCTTATAATGCACACATCTGTAACTCTATCTTGGAAGAAGACATTGAAATGACAATAATCCATGTTTCAAATTTCAAATGCCCAATTTACTGCCTAATCATTCATTAGAATCTAAAAAAATAATTTACAGATTGATCGGTTTGTCATATGCTTATTACAAATGTACAACGTCCTGCCATCCAATCCTAGCTACAAAATTAATATATGAAAAGGAAAAAAGCAAACTCACCGACAAAAACCGCAAAAAACTTCACTTCTAATGTGACAGCGTCATGCAAAAAATACCCTTTGTAGGTTCCTGACTCTTTTCCATTGATTTGATCCCGAGACTTGTATGTGAACTAACGTCGGTCACTTGAACACCGTCCACGACACAAATCTAAGTCGGTCCCGCACCTCCATTCTGCAATAATTTATATAAAAAGGAAAAAAAGTATTGTTCAAAACTATACACCTGTGAATCGTCAAGCAGCTGCATTGAAAAATTTAAGATGTTCTAAGCGTACATGTGAATGTCGAGAGTTTTGGGTCGTAACTTAGGTAGTCCACACCGTTTCCTTTTGGAGCAACACTCACGGCTGCACATAGAGAAACTAACAGCTTAGGTGACGTTTGGTCAGCAGTCAGGCATCAAAATTATATTTAGAAATATACACATGGAAGGTTATTTTACTCCAAACTGATTACAGTGTAGTTTGGTTAGCAGTCTAGCTTCAAAATTATATTTGAGCAAAATCAGTTTGGAGTGTTCTGATAAAGAAACCGTTCATGCTTTATTTTGGAAAACTTTAAAAAGAATGTAGTTTAAAAAGACCCATCATTATTTTAAGCGAAAGTCAACTTGAAAGAGAGTACGGTATAGTTGAAATTTAAAAAGACTGTAATTTACCTTAATGTTGAGGGGCAAAACAGGCCCTGCAACAAAAGTCTTAGAATGAACAGCCAACCATACCTTGAAACTGATGTGATTTACTTTTGCTCACCACATTCTTATAAACACAAATAAAAAACTACCTGCTTTCCCCGTAACCATGGAAAGAATCTTAATGAACCCAAATGAATGCTTTCACATATATTAAATATTTTTGAGGCATTGCAATAAATATAGAACAAGTCCCCAAAACATTACCACCCCTAGATTTTGATCTAACATTTAATATAAGCTCAATAGCAATAGCTAGTTACTCTACCAAATCAGTCAAAACTTTGATGTGACCGTTTTGACCCAAAGCTCCAGCTGATGCAAATTTATATTAGATCTATGAAAACGAATATTACCATGAGATATGGACCATCATCAAGCTAGTGATTCTCCTTTGTTACTCTATGACCATTAGTCTCAATAGCCAAATATGACTCCTCGCAAACAGATTCTGTGAATGATGCACTATCAGTTTATAAACTGACTACTCCAGCTTCAAGCTAACTAGAGAAACATAGAACTTTAAAGCGCAAATCCAAATTATTGATGGAACCTTTTTAATTCCATCCCCTTAATAGGCTCGTATACCCAAACTTATCTAAACAGTAACGGGGTGTTTGTTGCGGCCTATATAGCCGGCTTACGACGTATTTAATTTTGGGCTTATGTTTCATAAGCCCACTTTTTAGGCTTATTTTCAAACTTCTGTTCTTATATAAGTTTATTATGACATAATGAATTTATATAAGCACGGAATGTCTGATTCTGCAGGCATTGAATGTGTCGAACAGAGTCCATAAAAACCATTTTATTTTCTCACCTTGACTCATAGAATGTGGTTAAAAGTAAGTAAACATCATCTTATTTTTTATGTGTCATAATAATTATATTTTACAACCAATGTGTATGCATCATAAACAATAAACAAAGCATCTAGAACTAATCAAAGATCAGTGGCAGTTTTGACCCATTTACTATAAATGGGTCAATTTAGGTTTTTTAATTAAATCTGAAACATAAAAAAATAGCTACGGTGCCACGGAGTCCAGCTAGCAACTACGCAAGAGGCATGAAGGTCTATAACCCTAACGTTATACCTTCAAGATCTGCCTGGATTACTATTGCATAGTCTTAAAATGGCTAATAAGCACATAATGCAATTCATGTTACAAAAGCCAAAGCAATGACACTATACATCTCATCGAGAATCTAACTTCCTGGAAAGAAGAGGTTGTTGGAACCTTAGAATACATGTGTCCTGAACTCCTCGCAGACATTCGTTACGATTATAAAATAAATATTTGTTCGTTTGGTTAAGAATAAACCATCACACTTTACTAAATTACTTGCAACAACTTTACCTAAAAAAGAATATATAGTTACAACAATTAATTACACTACCTCTCAAAACCAAACTGAGCCAGATTTTTTCCTTTTCCTATAAGTATCACACTCATATAACGCAATCCTTCAAAAAGCAGAATAATAAACTATAAACAACAACTCCCCGTCATGATTTACTGCCAAAAAGAAAATCAAAATCATCACAACAATTTACAAACCCTAAAACCCTAAATTTCAGAATCCCCAAATTTAAACACAATTAAACCTAAACCTATCAAATTCCAACTTAATTAATCTATACCCAAATTTCAATATAACCGAAATCTAAAAAACAAAAAAACCCCAATTCAATATTCGAAATCAAAAAGAAAACTAAAATCAGTTACACTATGTATGTAGCATGCCGCTTTCTTTTTCCTCATCTTGCATAAATTATCGACATCATCCCCTGGAAAGTGCGGATGTGGAAGAAGGAACGGCCGAGATATGAAGCGGTTTGAGATAGAAACACAGGTGGTGAAGTGGTTTGATGAATCACTGGGTTAAGGATTTATCAGTGAATGAAGTCATTAACTGATATATAAAAAAACGAGCACCATTTGGTCAGTGTGTGCGTGTGTGTTTTGTTTGGTGAAAATTATGAAAAAAATGGGGTGTGGTAGATGAAGAAGGTGAGTAAGAGTGATGAGTCACCATTTCTGCTACGTGTGTGTTTCAACAGTGATTAGTTGCCTGGGATTAAAAATATAATTTTTTCTTGATTAAAATATTCATGTGTGAGAAAACTTTTAGCACAAATAGTAACAAATAGTATATAGAGTAATAGTTTTGGACATGAAGCCTAAAGCATAGGTCACGGTTTCAAATCATGACCCATGTCTCTTTAATTATGGTATTACATTTTCTCATCTCATGTTGGTTGTGAAACCGTTAGAGCCACCAGATGAAGTTTTGTTTTTTCCAATTCCAACCGTTCCATTTGATTTATTACCAGTTAATATATTTTTTCGAGTCTGTTCTCAAACATGAGCTATTGTTTTAACTTGATTCTTGTAATTCAACCGTAAGAATTTTTTTTGCCAAACCATGGGTTTCCGATGCCATAAATGTTCCACATCAAATATCAGATATTAATAACTAAAAGGTAATTATTATATGTTGTTGAGGTAAATTATTCAGTACAACGTATATAATCTCAGTCGTAGGGCAAAAATTAAAGAAAGAGAGATCACCCTATTTACAGGGAGATGATTTGCATATTCACCAAATTGATTGGCACACTCAAATTATGTGTGTTATGCCTATTATACCCCTAAACATTTTGCACACTTTATTAAGTGATGAAGGGGCATAAATGTCGATACACATAAATTGAGTGTGCCAATCAATTTAATGAGTGTGCAAATTGTAAGGTTTATTTTACGGTGAGTAATACATTAATTAAACTAAATAGAAGTACATAATGCATGATAAAATAACTCCTCCTTAAAACAACTATCATACATTGATGAATCTTGAGTATCTGACATTCTGACTACACCACAAAGCATAGTTTAATTTAGGGCTGAGCAAATAGACCGGTGGACCGGACCGGACCGGAAAACCGGACCGAACCGAACCGGACCTACCGGACCGGACCGACCAGACCGCGGTCCGGTTCACAGTCCGGGGTTTTGGACCAATTCGATCTTCGGTCCGGTCGGTCCAGTCCGGTCCGACCAAAAACCCGAGATTAAGCCTTATAGGACCGGACCGGACCGAGGATCGAACCGGACCGGACCGACCCGGACCGTACCGTACCATTTCGGTCAGGTCCACGGTCCGGCTTTTTAGACCATTTCGGTCTCAGTCCGGTCCGGTCCTAGCCGGTCCGGTCCGGTTTTGGACCGTTGCTCACCCCTAGTTTAATTACATTTAATAAAAATAAAATACCATAGATTATTCCAAATTTCAATCTATTTAGGTACCATTCCCCCCTGCAGCTGGCATTGCAGCAAAGTCTTGACATGAATGGAGTATTATGATATATGTCGCATTGGTGCCACAATGAAATCGAGTCATGCAACAATTTCTTCTTGCACTGTCCAAGATGATTGAACAAGGGCAGGCATTTTACTTTTCATAGTGGTAAACAACTCAGATATTGCTAACCATGGACTCTCTCATAGGACCTTCCAAAAGTTTGATATTTTACTATTTTAGATCTCCAGAACCAAGGCAGTCTCTAGTGATACAACTTCTTGTTGGTGGCAAGATTTTAAATCAGCCAAAAGGGAAAATTTCATTTGGGCAGGAAAGGGAGAACCCCATGTCAAATTGTCAAGCAGATCATTTTCACGTTTGGGGGTACTCAACCTCAATTTCTGTGTTGCGCTAGAGATAGCTACATGATTCATCAATTTGTCTTTTGGATCGTGTCACATGTCATTTATCAACTTATGTTAATAGTGATTCAAAATCAATAAAATTTCTATGTTTTAGCCCAAATAGTAATAAAAAAAGCGAAAAACTAAAAAACCATTGTCAAACAATTGAGAGATTTACCACTGTAAAAAAAATGAGAGAATATCAACCACAACCAAGCATATCATGTTGATTGACATCATTCGTTGTCTGTTTGACCTTTGTGCTCCATAAATTCGACCAAATACCCATGATGAAGCTATCAATTTTGTGAGTTTCACTGAAAGGACCGGCTGAGTCTGCCGTATTTGCTCCAATAAACTGAAAAAAGGGATTCTGAGAATAAAATGTGACCAACTAAAAGCATTACTAAATGCATTCTGTTAAGTGTACAGTAAGTCCCAATGAAATTTGATTTTAAATAGTAGTAGTCATATAATACATCAATTTGATTGAAACTGGGGTTGCAGGTCTGATAATTGGCAATAATTTATGTCATTTTTGACAAACAAACGATTACATTAGCATCCATATGAATATACCAACCCAAATTATATGCGCTTAATGTAGGTAGACAATGATTGAGTTTTATAGGTTTAGGTTTGGTTTATTATGGCTACATAAGAGAATATCTTCAATTCAGGTACATTCAGGAAATAGATAGCTTCTACACACACAGCTCAATTATGCAGTTTAAATATAACGATATTACCATCTCTGAATAAAGAATGATAAGAGTATGCACTAGTACAAAAAGAACATTATTCATGAATAGTATCACATGTAAAAAACATCTCAACATAAGCTCAATTGATGACAAAGAGTCAGTCTACATGACTTCTATACAAAGATCAAATTATGTACCAATTCCAAAAAATAAAATTCCTACACAAGTGTAACGCTAAAAAAATATTTAGCTATCCAAGTATCAAAAGATACTTACATTTGGTGCTTTCCAATAATACTGAAGTCCATAACTTTATTTCAGCACTGGTCAATAATTAGACAAAATTCCTCAAGGTTCCAGAAAACAGTTGATGTCGCTACCTCTGTTATAAAGGAATAGTAAATAAGACAACAAAACAAAAGATTCAGAAAAACAAATAAACTTGTAGTTAAATGCTCAAAAACACTATCCAGTAACACATCTGGTAATCAAAGTAATGTACCTTTTTGGTCTCAGAAACTCTATACAGATCAGCATGTATCTCAGTCAACCACAAACCAGGAAATAGAGTCTGCAATAACATCAATATAATACAACTCAGGTCCTTATCGAGCTATTTTGATACTTTTAAGAAGTAAGAGCTAACATAAAACCTATTCACATCATGAGTACAAACTAAATTCAATCTTACATGCATAAGATATATCACATGCGCAAAATCGCTGATGGTATATGCCTTCATATGATCTTATCAATTTCATAAGATGGCATCCAGTCACGCTTGCTTAACTTCTACTATAATTTAACAGTTAACACTCTAGCTTAGCAGGATATTAGTTGAACTAAACGCTCATGTCATAAAGGGCTAATATTCTACATCACAATCAATTATCAACACACTGGAAAACTATTATCAACTAAAATATCTTATCTAACTGTACATAAGTTCATAGTTAGGTTACTAAAACAGCCTATGCCTTTTAAAATAAGCAGAATCATATATTCACCTATAACATACACAGTCTAGGTGATACTCTTTGGATTTGCTTCTGCTGTAACCAACGTCGATAATCAGATAATCAGTCTGAACGTTAGGCAACTCTGCTTAATTACAGGTATAATAGGAAAATTAATCAGATAAGCAACTTCCAAACTGCTCATTGCACCCTCCAATAAGCAGATAATCAAAAGCACTCTGGTTATACTTCTATATAAACACTCAAAACTGGTTACCCAATGCATCACAATGCAATATGAGGGTTTAAGTTTTAGTAAGCAATCCCAAACCCCCTTTCCCTAAATTTTATAATCCAACATTCTAACGTAATAGCAGATTAATACAACATAGGGTATGTTCAGTGTTGTAAATATCGGCCTTGGCGGCCGATATATCACTGATATATCGCTTATCGGTGGTTAGCCGATACGTTTTTTCACTTATCGGTAAAAAATCGGTTTTGGTCAAAATCGGTCAAAAATCGGTCAAAGTTCGGTCAAAATCGGCCGATTTTTTGGTTTTTTTATTTTTGGTGTTCTGATTTTCTTGATCGTGATTTAATAAAAGTATACAAAACTTAATTAAAACCACACATAATATATATTTCACATAAGATATATAGTTAAAAATAATAAGAATATTAAAAAAATTATTAAATATATATATATTTTGCAGAATTCCTTTATAATTTAGGGTCTCCGCCGAGAAACCGATATATCGCCGCCAAGACCGATATATCGCTTAAAGGGGGTCGGCCGCCGAGGTACCGCCGAGCGATATTTACAACACTGGGTATGTTTGGCGCTAGTAGGAGCTGGAGCGGATCGCTGGAGCGGGTTGCTGGAGCTGGTTGCTGGAGCTTATTTTTACATGCTAGTTAACTAGCATTCCATTTAGTAGCTTATTTTTTTTACATGCTCCTTCAAGCTGTGTCAGCCAAACGAGACTTATTTTTAATGGTTAGCTTATTTTTTCAAAAAAAATAAGCTCATGCTATGATAAGCTCTGATAAGTTCGCGCGCCAAACATACCCATAATGCTGATAGTATCAACAAACTAATTCAGTTATCCCCTTGAAACTTCCATCACTCAACATTCCTATGTAATAGCAAATTTGTAAACGGTAAAATGCTTAGGATCATAACATACTTCACTTGTTTCACCGAATTTATCATCATACCATATTACTACCAAAACTACAATCTACATCAACATAGTAACATTTATTTACCAATCATATACTTTAATTATATTTTTGTCAATAATACCAACATCTTGGCTCATGTTTCTCTACTTGGTACCAATACGCAAGTATACTCACCTCACTATAATACCTAAAACAGGCAAGGTATTTGATTACTCTGAGCAGTTAACCCGATTAGTAATCTACTACGAAAACCATCAATTAAGGGGTAGTTTGGTTTGTGGGGTTAGGGTGGAGGATTAGGATTTAGGATAAAAACTGATGTTTGGTACACTTGGTCTGGATTTCCGTACGTCACTCAGACCCTAAAATTTTCTTTCTGTAAATCCCAACTCATTGGGTTGGTTTTGACTAGCTTTGAGGATAAATGATTTTCTTTATTAATTAAAAGATTTGAGACTACTTCTTAGCCACACATCATTTTCTACATGACTGATATGTTATTATTTTTTAATAAGTTATCATTAATTAAATTTTAAAATATTATAAAACTTTTTATTTTATTTCTAACCCCAATATAAAACAAACTTTTATATTTTCTCTCTCTTACATCAAATCCAAATCCAAATTCAAATCCAAATCCAAATCTTAACCCTAAACCCATCTACAAACCAAACGGGCCCTAAAGAGGCTAAATAGAAACTTTTCTAAGTTCCTATTTCCATGATTAGCAACAAAACGCAAGTCCCTCACTATTAATAACTTCCATAACACATTACTAAGACTGGTAAAACATACAAAATATCTTGTTATTCAAAGCAATTAACCTGATTAGTGATCTTCACGAATCGCCATATACTTTACTTGTTTTACCCAGTAATAGTAGTGCACTACATAAATTATCAATAAAAGGAGCTAATACCAGAAAAATATCAGTCCTTCCTACAACTTATAATTCCCATTAACACATTTACTATAAAGTGTCTTATCATTCTAAACAATTACCCCAGTTAGTAACTCATTACATACTTTTAAGATCCATACTATCTAGGGCGATGATAGCCATGTTTCTTAAACCTTATCTCACATTTCTACAATTGGCAACAAAATCTCAGTCCTTCACACAACTAATAATATCCATAACACGTTACCATAAACGGTAAAACACACAAAGTATCCATAACTATCAACCCTGACAATCTACTTAATTTGTTTTACCTGATTCTAATGTACTACAAAAATTGCCTATAAAAGGAGGTAACACCAACCACATATCAGTCCTTGTTACTATTAACAGTCTCCATAACACATTACTATACTCGGTAAAACACACAAAATATCTTATCATTCTAAACAATTACTCCAATAACTAAACGTCCTTTACTATCAAAATGCGAAGCCCTTTACTAACAATATCCATAGTACATTACTATTATCGGTAAAACATGCAAAATTACAATGTACTAACTACAGAGTAACTTGCCAGTCTTAGCAATAAATCTAATTAGTAAATGCCAATCTCACGATTAGCTAACTATCAACCTTAACAATATACTTTACTTGTCTTATCCGATAACAATAATCTACTACAAAAACCATCAATGAAAGGAGCTAATAGAAACAAAATATCACTCCTTCCCACTACTAATAACCTCCGTAACACATTACTATAGTCAGTAAAACCCCCAAAACTATCTTATCACTCAAAACAATTACTCCAATTACTAAGTGTTTGAATTAGCTTATTTTCCGAGTTTATGGGGTTATTCAAATAAGATGGAAAGAGCAA